>LPNX010257141.1:46251-90334 GCA_001517045.1 Pseudotsuga menziesii | reverse complement strand
GAGGGCTAGCAACTCAGATGACTGAACATGTTCAGTACCTGGGATCTTCAGTTTCTTCTTCAGGACCTGGAGTGCATTATCCTTTTCGTCTAACAATCTCTTGATTGCCTGTGTACTGTCTGAACTAGCAATGTCTGTCTGCAGCTTCTTAATCTGAACATCATTTGCTTTATTTTCTACTTTCTCATGTTTCAACTGGGTTTCCAATTTGTATATCAAGATTTGCAATTTATTGATCTTCACCATGGCTTGAAGTAAGTCCGAGTAGATGATATCGCTTGTCTGTTTGTGGAGTTGAATTTTGTCCGGAGTGCTAATTTTGTCTAACCGGATCTCTATTTCAGACATTTTCCTGTCACTTACCATAGCCATTCTAAAATTATTCCTCGCAGCATCTCTAGCAGAGATCAGAGAGGTTTTCGAACTGTACAAACTTCTAACCTTCGGGATCAAATTTCTCGTTTCCTCCATAGACTGTTTCCTCTTCTCCATGTAACTGGCTTTTAGGTATTCCTTCGACTTAAACACGTGGCACAATTCCGAACTGTCTACATCACCTTCTGGATTTTTAAAAGAGACTTGGCTTATCTGCACCACTTTCAGGGGAACTAAGGCACCTCCCTTGGAACCATCAGAAACCTCCTCATCTATAATTTCACCACTTTGCAGCAGTTTTGTCCTTTTATGGGGGCCTTCCTCGTCTACATCCATGCTCTCAGTTTGAGACAAACTCCTCTTGACCAAAATACTAGCACCTTCTGTTATTTGGGCTGCTGTCTCTTCATGAGACTTTGACCCGTCAGTACACTGTAACAAATTTGCCATTTCAGCTAGCCCCTCAATAGCTTGATGCTCGAATGGTTTATTCTTGTTTTCCTGTTTTCTCAATGAGATCACCTGGTGGGTAGTCGTAGTTCATATTTACATCTTTTATGAAATCCATATTCTCCATCAACCTTTCTATAAATGCCAGGGCACCTTTACCTTTAAAAATGAAAGGTCCGACTTTAAATGGAAATTTAATATTCAAAGATTTTCTGAAAGCACCAAAGTGCTCATCCTTAGACAACAATCTCTGCCTCATGAACTCTAGTGCGAAAATCCTTGGGGTCAAGAAGGATGGTAGCCTATAAGGCTGACCAATAAAGCCATATATTTTTAACACTGTGTAACCTCTGTACAAGAACTAGTCCCCCACCCGATCTTCGGGTGACGATTGCATTAGACATCTCATTTCGTCCAGGACACGGGGCAGGTCATCATCAAATAACATCCTGTATATTTCGGACATGATCGAATTGGCAAATTCGACCATGTTGATTTGCTTGGGCAAATCAGAAGAACATAGAGCACTTAAGAACTTTAATTCAGTAACATTAGAACATAATAACATGTTAAGCAAGTATGTTTGAAACCTAAAGAACTGGACCTTGGGAAATTCAGTCAACTGGAGGTGGATCGCTTCGGCAAGGTACTCATCTAAATTAAGCATGGGGACTGACTAGGACTCGGGACTTAAAGAATTTATTTTTAACAAGAAACCAAGGATAACATCACCTATATGACAATCGCCATCTAGACCTAAAACTTGATAGACCAAAGGCATTACCAGTTGCACCTCAGTTCTAAAAATGTGCAAGGGGTAAGGTGAGAAAAGGCTTTCAAGAGACTGACCTTCCTTCAGGATACTTGACAGGAATTGAGAGTGACTTTTACTTTCGTAATTTTTGAAAAACTCAGCAAGGATAGATTCATTTACAGACTCACGATTTACAGGGTAGCTTTCGGGCAGACTAAGGTTTTCTCTGACGACCGAAGCATCGATTTTACACAGTATTTTCGATGTGGACCGACTCACAATGATCCTCTGAGAGGGAGAATAGTTCACCGTGCACCATTCGGCAAATTCAGGGAAGTGGAGGGTTTGCTCAAGGGCAAAATGGTACAAAAAATACTTGCATACATTCAGAACGTCATTCCCCTATGAAAAATAAGACCACAATTTCTCTTTGTTGCCGGACACGCTCCCTGTGGACAGGAAGGGGTCACAGACGCCCCTGTGTCTATCTATTAAAAATTCGTCTCTGTCATCCGTGACCCAACCAGACACACAAACCTCACTCCCTTGGTCCATTTCTTAATTTATAATGGTAATTTGACGAAGGAGTTACAGGATCAAAGTCCTACCTGGCGTACTGTGGAGGTGTGTGTTCGGAACGTGCCTAGTACTGACAAATGGAAGCTCCCAAATCGCCAGTTCCTTTTCGCCGGGTCCTGAGCAAATAAAATAATCATTGGAGAGGTCAACCCTGCCTTTATAGGACCACCCAATTTTCCACGTGGACAGCATTTATTTCCACAACCACCACTTATCTCTAACTTCTGTGCACTTCTATTTTTCGGTTTCATCCACGACCGTAGATCTGGTTTCTCTTTAATTTCTGGCCTTTGGATCGTGTGCCACGTATCCCGTTCCACCCGACGCCTTGGTATTAACCAACGTGCAACTTCGTGCCCCGGAAACGCTCACAACTGTTGCTGTGCCGTACCTTCCATTTTTCACCGTTGGATCAAACGCCACGTCCCACATTCCGCTGGGCTTTCTGGATTTAACCCTCGTGCAGCTTTAATCTCTGGAATCATCCACAGCCCTCGATCTAATATACCTTTATTGGCGAGCCGTTGGATCACTTGCCGCCTATCAAATTCCGCTGGGCTCCTTCCCTTTATCCAACGTGCAAGTTTGGGCTCCGAAATCTTTTTCAGCCGTTAATGTGATCGCTCGGCATATGATCAGCCATCAGATCTGTCGACGTCTACCCAATTCCACTGGGAGTCTGGGACTTATCTCCTGTGCAATTTCACTCCCCGGAACTTATAATAACTGTTGATCTATCCCGCTTTGATTTCCATCCGTCGGATGTGTCATCGGATAACAAATTCCACTGGGCCTTTTGGGCTTATCCGCTGTGCAGGTTTCACTTCCAGAATCACTCTAATCCTTTGATATGATCCGACCTCACCTCTTCGCCATCCGATTTGGAGAAGGATACATGATTTCGCTAGACTCCATTTTCTTAACCAACTCGTGCCTTCACAAGGCGGATTTGATGTGAACCGTGGATCTGCCCAGGACCACTTTATAACCTTTGATCTGTGCAGCTGGTTAAAAGCCGGAACCTGTCTTATCTTCCTCGCATGTTGCAAAGGGCGGGGGGAATACCAGCCATTGATTTTCTTCCTTCCTTCATCGCGGCCTGGGCTCTTTGGAAAATTGATCGATATTTTGACTATCATTCCACCCTTGCACTATATCCTTTAACCAAAGTATTTAAACAACACTACCTTATCTCCACTATGGTCTTATTTCTCCCTTTGTTAAATACAGGTGTTAACACCAACAAATCCTCCAACCTGTCCCATCATTGCTTCTGCAATGATGAGGAGATACTTGAAGCCTTAAATACTCCTGAATACCCTTGGGACGACATGCACCATCACTCGTTCTTCATCCCCAAAGGACCTGTGTCGTTGTCGGATCAGTTTTCAATCGATACCAAGGATTTCATTCATGGGAAAGTTGACTAGTTCAAAGATCCCATTCCAGCACCTGATGCTTTTGAAGAAGGGAACATGGCCAATATCTCACCAACCATTAAAATCAACATCTCAACCAAACCTGAGATGAGTGAGGAGATCATGCTAGGGGCATCCTGCTCCTCTGAAGAAATATCTTCCTAAAGAGCGCTCTTCTAAGAGTTCCACGACATCTTTTCCTGGTCCTACACTGAAATGCCCAGGTTGGACACATGACCTGAAGTAGTACCAGTGTGCCAAAAGCAACAATCAATCCACCCTTCCAAACCCATCGTGCTTAAAGAAAAAATCGAGAAGTTGCACATAGCTAGCTTCATTTACCCCATTGCTTACACAACATGGGTTTCAAATCATGTTCCCATGAATAAAAAAAACAAGGTACCATTCGCGTCTATATAGACTTCCACGATCTCAATTTGGCATGTATGAAAGACAACTTCCCAACGTCCTTGATCGATCACATCATCGATGCGTGTGCTGGACATCATGAGGTCTTTTTCTTCATGGATGGATTTTCCAGATACAACCAAATTCAGATCCGAAAAGAAGATCGTTACAAGACTGCATTTACAACCCCTTGGGGCACATTCGCATAACAAGAAATGCCCTTTGGTCTAAAAAATGCTAGAGCCACCTTCCAACGTGCAATGATGTATTGTTTCCATGACCTCATCCACATCATATTGGTCTACCTAGATGACCTTACCGCTCGATCATGGAAGCAAGCACAACACATAGACGACTTGTGGCAAGTATTTTTGCGATGTCGCAAGTACAAAATTCACTTGAACCCCCTAAAGTGCATTTTTTGTGTCCCAGCAGGACGTCTGCTTGGGTTCGTCGTATCCCACAAAGGGATAACCGTTGACCCTCTCAAAGTTCAAGCCATCCTTGATCTCCCTACACTAAAAACTATGCGCCAACTATGGATCCTACAAGGCAAGGCCAATTTCCTTCGTCGATTTGTACCAGAGTATGTGACAAAATCCCATGGATTTATATGCTTGCTCCATACCAACATTCCCTTTTTTGGGATCAACAAGCACATGAATCATTTGAGGCACTCAAACAAGCTCTGGCTTCTGCACCATTACTCTCAGCACCTAACTTCACCCGAGACTTCATTCTTTATGTGTCGGCTTCAAAAAATTCCATTTCTAGAGTCCTAGGAAGACGATGCTCATCAAGAACACGTAATTTATTACGTTATCCAGAAGCTGACAAGTCCCCCACTGCGATATTCACTGGAGGAAAACCTGGCCCTTGATGTTGTTTTCTCAGCTAAGAAATTGCGCCAGTACATTATTTCAAACCATACCCGAGTAGTGGTTGATTCCAACCCAATGTGGTACCTCTTAAGCCACTGCCTCCTATAAGGCCGCGCGACCAAGTGGGTAGTCATTCTCTAAGAGTTCGACTTGGAGTTTGTTTCCTTGAAAAGCACAAAGGCACTAGCACTGGCCGCACTCGTGACAGATCTCCCCCCATTAACCACGTCACCACCACCTAAGGATGACCTTCAAGATGACTTCCTATTTGTCATATCCATGGAAGACCCATGGTATGGGGGCATCCTTCTGTATTTATGCACTTAGAAGTTCGCAGCTCACTTAAACCGCAAAGACAGGAAACACATCTGACATCAAGCCGCTCACCATCTTCTTATTGGAGATATTTTATATCATCGGGGCATTGATACCATCTTATGTCATTGCCTCACCCATGACGAGGCCGAGACAATCCTTAACGACTCTCATAGTGGAGCCTGCGGTGGCCACCTTTCAGGTCTAGAAATCACCCAGAAGATTCTATGTGTTGGCTACTTTTGGTCTTCCATATTTGTTGATTCCATAGAGGAAGTCAAACACTGTCGTAACTATCAGCTCTTTACCCCAAAGGCAAGAAACCCCCGGCACCATTACACCCCGTAGTCACAGTCGGTCCCTTCTACAAATGGGCAATCAACTTGATGAAAATCAACCCTACCTCAGCCAACGGTCATAAATATATCATCGTGGTTGTTGATCACTTCACTAAGTGAAACAACGACACGATTCTTCTTTAACCATGTCATCTCATGATTTGGTGTTCCCAAATAGTTAGTATCAGACCATGGTAAACATTTTGAAGATGTTGTTTGGACTGAGATTTCAACCATGTTGAAATTCAAACACTAGTACTCATCTTCCTACTACCCCTAGGAAAATTTCCAAGTTGAATCAGTCAACAAAATCATCAAAAAAATGCTCCAAAGGATGGTAGGAAACCATAAAACCAACTGGCACCACATGTTGTTCTCCGCCATATGGGCTTATCACACATCCGTAAAAACTGCCATCAGCTTTACCCCTTTTCATTTAGTACACGACGTTGAATCAATACTCCCTATAGAGTGCCAAATCCCATCACTCCACCTCACTGTGGAACTCCTTCCCGATACTTTGCCTTTGGAAGAATGACTCCTCCAACTTGAAAAAACCGCAGAGGATCATTAGGCTTCCCTCCAAGCCATCAAAGCAGTGAAACACGGTCAAAATCTTATTATGACTCCCATGTCCACCCATGCACCTTTAACGAAGGTGATATGGTTTTGGTTTACGACCAGGCCAATGATAAGTTAGAAAAAGGAAAGTTCGAGTCAATGTGGTATGGCCCATATATCATCCACCGTTGCCTCAGAAAAGGGGATTACATTCTTGTTGATTCTGATGGAAAACTCTTGGAGAACCCCCGTAACAAGATCTACCTCGAGATATTTTACACTTAAACATCACTAATGAGTCATTTGTAGCATAGACTTATCCTTTTTATTTTACACATTTTTTGAAGTGAGTCTTACGTATTGTTTCCTTGACTACTCCAGATGGATCCTACCTCGTGTCGATACATTGGATTTGCTGATGGATCAAGAAGATGGTCTCCAAACCTCGCCTTGGCTACATGGGTCATCTATTCCCTATCAAATGAGTTAATTCACATCGACGGAATGTGTGTAGGCATTGCAACCAATAACCATGCCAAGTATGATGGTGTCACTGGACTCTTGGTCGCCGCCCTCTAGTTAGGTATTCAGCACCTTGATGTCTTCTTAGAATCCCAGTTGCTTGTCTTCCAGTTTAACAATTTCTACTAGGTACATGATCCCTACCTTTTTAGAAAATTCCTGCACACTAAATAGATGGTTATAACATTTGAATCCATGACATTCACACATGTTCTCAGGAACCTCAATAGTATAGCAGATCAAATGGCCAATGACATTCTAAACTGGCATATTCATCATAGCATATAGGAAGCATACAAAAAACTACATCATGCATCATCACATATAAATATGCATACACATTTAAAAATACATCATCTAGGCATTTTTTCACATCATAAAAAGACTCATGCATAAAAACCATAAAAGTGCATCCACGTGCATAAAAAATACATATATATATATATATCTAAATCGCATGTCCAAAATATGTCTAGTACAAAATGAGAAGCTACATATGCTTTCTCAGCTAAATATACATCGCGATAAAAAATTCTAAGTGCACCAATGCACTAGGGGCAGCCCCACTAGCTGCTAGTCAAACCCAGACTCATCCTCATCATCTGGCTCAATGTCATCCTCCTCCTCAGAGGACTCATCGTCCTCCGCAGGAGCATTCCCTTGTGTTGCCGCGCATACATACTCGCAGGTCACAACAATCCTCTTCATTAGAGGAGTCCACTCAGGAGGAACATTGAAGCAGGAAACAATCAACTCATTTTCTAAGTGTTGCCAGCCATCATCAGAAATCCCCTCTGCTAGTCGCTCCAACTATGGCATAATAGTTTTCATCTCCTGCTTCTGCCTATGGGGGTTCCCCACAGGGACCCCCGACCCTTCAACCATTACCACCCACCTCTGATAATCAGGTGGTGGACGATGACCAATATCTTCACATGAAAACAAGGACATCATCAATCTAGGAAACTATAAACCAGATAAACTAATCTATGTATAAAGATGAGCACAAAAACATCACATATACATACTAGCTGGTCCCCAGGACTGGCTTGGAGGTCGAGGCATCTCAAGGTGTCCATGGTAGTTCATCCCTGCATAAGGATACTCCTCAACTAAAACTAGGAGCTACCACCACTAAATCTTGCATGAAGAAGCGACCCACTCTGCCACCTCCCTCACCCACCATCATCTCACACCATCTACACATCTGTGGCTACCGCAGATCACTCTCCCACACTACTTGATGTGGATGCAAAGTCGATACTTTCTCAAAGAAGAAAGCACATAAAAAAGAGCTGAAACAAAATTCTCGACTAGATGCCTTTGCATGGTTCAGCGCATGCCAAACCGCAAGAAAGTACATCTGAGCCCATCCATAATAAGTGCCCCTCATGGAACGTGCTACCATATGTAGCTTTCCTCCTGATATCTTGTGGTTCCTAGATGAACCCAAGATACGCAACACCATCGCTACAACAACCTGTGTTAACAGATCCTCAATATCACATAACAAGATGTGTGAACCACACACATACGCGGTAACATAACAGTGCCTATCACACAGATCCTCCAGCGTCTCCCCATGAGATAGTATCGACACCAAGTCTCCAACAACTCCCAGCATCGGGAGCCTAGTAAAAAAGTACACATCACGCAGTGTGATCTCAATCCGCTGCCCCTGTACAATAAAAACCTCTTCTCCAACTTCCCAGAAGCTCACAAGCATCTGAAGCAGTAGACGCAAACTATTCATCAGCGGAATCCACATGAACTTCAACAATCCACAAGGGGTGAGCACATTCCTATCTCTTAAAGCCTCATCCCAGAGGTCCTTGCAGTCTCTCTCTCACCACACAGTCTCAGGCATCCTGCACAAAAATAAAACAACTGTCAGCCACAACTTTTAGTAAAAAAGCCACCCTAGGACTAGGTCACACCTGTCAAACAAAAAATGGCGACCAGGTCGCTCAAACAGGCCTCACAGAAGCGACTGGGTCACACTGTTTGGCCAAATAGGAGCGACCCTAGATCACTCTTTTTTTCCTGACAGGTAAGAACAAGCGACCCAGTCGCACCTGTACGGTAAGAACAAGCGACCCAGTTGCTCCTTTTCCCACGAAAAGAGAGACCCGGCTCGTGGAAGCCTTAGTAGGCTCACAGAGGGTCCATGTGTGAACAAATCCAAAAAGTAAACCACTGAAAAAGATAGAATTTGCAAGAACTCTTACCTGCAAGTCATAGATCAGAAAACCACCGGTCAAAATGGGAGAAATCGGCAATATAAGTTTAGGGCCGTCCTCTCTAACTCAGTAGTGAATAGTGACAATGACACCTACCACATGGTCGCCACCCATTTATAGGCCCCATTTGACCAATTTTCTTCTTTTTCACATAACTGGGCCATACGAAGTCCGTTTGGGACTCCATTCACACCACTGGTTTCATAATTCCGTCCTCTATATTTCAATGAGACCATAGTCTCATGATCAGTAAGTGAGTTTCTAGGCCACTTCCTGATAGTTACCTTGGTTTATGTACCACTTTGTTATACAAATGTCTCCTTACGTGTACTTGCTTCATATGCTAGTCTCCAGACTTATACTTGCATCATATCTATCCATCGCAACTTATGTGGGGTTCCGGACCATCTCCTGGAAGACACATAATTTTGCATGCATTTGGAATATAACTGTCTACATGCATCATGCAATATCATATCACCTGCTCATTTTATTATTCAACATATAACAGTCCAATCTGTCCACCCCAAGTTTGAATGGGTCGGTCACACAAGACTCTCCTGACATCTGTCCGAGAGCCACCTCGGTCTTCGTGCCTCTACTGCACTAATTCATGTGCCTCTGTCACAATCCATTCTGTGCATGTATTGGTATGTTCGAGAGCCACCTGCTCCATCCATACTACATGAATGACCTTTGGACCACTGTCTATTGTCCCGAAAGGGGGGCACCATCAGTGCCCCCTCGATCTGTTGACCATATTGGAGTTTCTGTTAATCCCTTTTCTGTCTCCTAAAATAATGAAAATATTGTCGAGTGCATTTCTTTCTCTCCCGCTCCTTAAATTATCGGAAAGGGAGTCTACATAGCTTTGTTTATCTCCTTTTGCAAACCATGTAGACTACCATATGAAAAGGACCACCTTGGCACATTCAAGCCAAGACTGTTCCCCTCTGCATCCTTTTATGCTTTCTCGGGCAGAGGGGATGAACTTTACGAGAAATATCACCATGGGTTTTCTTTAAGCTCTTTTCCAGCCTTCTCATCAAGAAAATATTGTTGAGCAAACTTGGTCTCATTCATGCTCGTAAAAGTATATAAATGTTTGTCCAGTCAGTACAGGTTTAACCTTTTTCGACCTGATTGGACTACCAATGGTAAAGAAGTCTCCCATCCCCCCAAAGGATGGGAGATCTCTCCTATGTACACTTTTAACCTTTTTCGAGCACATGAGACTATCAACGAAAAAGAGACCCCACTGGATTCTTCTTCATGCTTTCAGACTCTCTAAAATTGAAAGCACCATCGAGCATTTACCTTCTTGGGCTCGTTAAAAATCCACGAGATCATACCATAATGGTGTCTCTAGAAACCACCTCACATGTTATAGTTCAATAGCATTCCCCCTTTGGGTTTCCTTTGTTTAGAGTATTCTACGATGAGTCTTCCTTGGATCCCATCAATACCAAAAGTATCTACCTCCCCCAAGTATTTTCCATTTGCAGTTACATTCCTGGTATTATAGTTGTGATCCCTTTCCCATGATTCAGTTTCATTTCCTGCTCGGTCTGCCCAGTGGTCATACTCTAAACAAAGGAAGTTTGAGTCTACCAAACTCCCCTACCCCTATTCCCCCCCCGATTCAGTGTGTCAGTCCCCAGATTGTCTCACATCTTTGGTTAGTCCCCTCGCACTTCTTGTTAATGAAACCTCATTGCCTTGGTAAGTTGTAGGTCTCCCTTTGTCGACGACAACCCATCCATTCCAAAGGATAGAACCAGAGGTCCCTGTATCCTGATTTCATTATTCTCATTGATGAGTTCCTTGGATCACTTCAGAGGAGTCCTTACTGCCTCTCAGGATAGTTGTATCTCAAGTGCTCTACTTCAACAACCATCATCGCACCATTGAGATTCGTAGAGGGTATTGGTCTATGCAGTATTTGGTCAAAGACCCCGGTCATCACCAGACTCTAGCACTTTGGTGAGTCTATTAAGGGACCCAGACAGGTTCTTGTCCCTTTTGATTTTTGGGTTGCATTGGAGACATTGTTCAGAAGCCCCAATAGTGATTCTGTATAGATTCATGATTAATGCAACATATTGTACGACATAGGCTCTGACTCTCCGTCAAATAGTCCCCACAGTTATGTACCGTCCCAGATTCAGCAGGTCATCAGTTGTGAAGATATAGGATTCCATGAGAATGCCATGGGTACAATGTATCAATTATTCAGATCAGTATTGTACTCATCCTCTTATCGAGGCCACCATTATGTAACTTCAATTGTATATGATCGACTCTTGTATTCTAGAGCTTTGATCGCATGATTCTTTTTGACATTGTTACGAACATGGGGATGCCCGACTCATCTATATACATGTCACACATTATTTGTATCTCACCCATTGATGGGAACCATATTAATACAAAAACCAAAAGCCACAATGTCCCAGCCTAGGAAGCACCACCTCTGGGCCAGAAAATCCTATGATGTCCATCGGCCATACGATGAGCTCCTGCCCTCATACATCAGGGGGCAATCTGTTAACCCAAAAACTCCCCCAATTAACTCTACATGACCTACACCACACAAAGACATCCATTTTTATTTTCTCCATTGACCCCCACACCCTTGCAAAGGCTCAAAAAACACAAAAATGGCTTAAAACCCCTAAAAAAGAGCCAAAATAGCTCTCAAATGGGCTAAAACCTCCAAAAAGGGGCTGAAACCCATAAACGGAGCTTAAAAACCCTAAAGGAGCTAAAGAATGGCCGAAAAGGGCTTAAAGCCCAAAAAAGGGGCTAAAGCCTTGACCAAGGGCTTAAAACCCTACAAACTTAGAAAAAACTATAAATACAAGGGTGGGGGTCACTCTCAAAACACTCCTCATTTGCCTACTGTTACTCTACCCGTGTGAGTTCCTTGAGACCCATTTCTCTCAAGCCATTCACCTATCTTGTTTCCTTTGCTCCATTAGCCAATCCCCATTCCATTGAGACGTAGCACCTTGAGCTAGGGCATGGTGGCCCATTTCATCAAAACCAGAAGGTATAATGTGTGTTTCTTGTTAGTAGCTTAGTTTTGTATATTTTTTTATTTGCAGGTAGTTTTGCTCACATTATTTTGAAGGTCCTCCATTAATAGTGTGTTGCAGGTCTTGCATGGTTCACAAACACTTTCCTACAGGTTTTCTCTGCCATCCACAAAGACCCTATCCTTTGTCCTATAGACAGAAGGTAGTGGTTTCTGCATCCTATAGACGGAACATATCCGTTTCTGCACATAGCTGGTGAAAAATCCCTACTACAGGGATTTCTCAAGCATATCTTCTCCTTTTCCTTGATGGGACTATCTCTGACTTTCTTAGTGATATTAAGAGGCCCATATCTTAGAGGCTTCAACTTCATGGATGCCCCTTGTGTTATTTAATTTTCTCATATAAGGCCACATTTTGTGCTTAACATAAAATTTGTGATGTTCTCTGCTGATGATTTCTAAGCTTATGCTTTTGTTGACTCTTCTCAAGCTGCTCTTGCACTTTCAAATGAACTTGCCTCATCTTTTCTTTGAACCTGTCTGATTTATTTGTCTCCTCTTGCATTCCCAGTGTATGTATTCCTTTTGCTATCCATAAACAACATCAAAATGTGAGGGTGGAAAAAAACCAAAACAAGTCTCAAAGTCAAATGCAGTATGGGTGGAAGAATGATTTTCCTTGTTATAAGAGTGCTGAATATAAACTACTTGTTCATTCCATGTCTTTGGTTTCTTATGGTTATATCCTCGCAACAATTGGACCCAATTTTTGTTAACACTTCAATCTTCCTATAGGTTTGAAGATCAAAAGAAATGGAATAATTGAACTTTGTATCCATCCTCCCGCAATGTTATCCAAAACTGGCCCATAAATCTAGACGCTCAATCAGACTTTGGCTTAACCCTTTATTTCTTGGATGATGAGGATGAGTGTGTGGGTAGGTAACCTATAGGTACTTGGTTTTTGATAATTCCAATATAAAAAATATGTATATTCATAATCCAAAATCTATTCCCACCTGTAATTTTCCCACTTTAATATAATTTTATCTTGTAACCATCTACTAAGATCCACCTCAACATAGATATGAACATATTTTTCTAAAAACACCTTATGATTTTTATGGATCAATATTATAGTTTCTAACACCCTCCATTAATATAGTTCTAGGTTAGCCACCTATATTTAGGGTGGCCTCCATTTTGTATAATGACCCCTTTGTCCAACTTCGTGGCTTCATTGGAAATATGATTTGCAATGGAACTATTAAACCTTTGAACATGAAGGAGATGAGTTTCTTTGATATGGTTTAGACACCATAAGATAATTTGATAAGTTCTGAAAAAGATGGGTCCCTCTTCGACAAATTGCTTTCTTACATGCGTAATGATGACAAGAGTCACCTATAATGAATATTTTGGGAACTGAAGTTTGTAGATCATTTCTAGTCCTATGTATAAAGCATACAATTATGCTTGATTGCTAGTTTCCATACCTAGGTCCCAATGAGAATAAATAAGTTTTAAATTCTTTATAACAATGGGGAGGAAGAGGATAATACTTGAGTCTTGTAACTAGTTTAATCACAAACCTAATATTTTATTTTTCTCAATGTACATTAAAAACTTGTATTGTTTCCTATATTCAATTGTGTAGGCACATCTAGGTCTATTGAGGAAAAACAAAATTGAGAATTGTTCCACTTTAATCCATGAAGAGGTATGAGTGTATATTTTTTCCATGTTAATTATCCCCTGGTATGTCTTTCCAACTTTCCCCAGCCCTCTCATTCTCCCTATCTTCACCCTCAATTTTTCCTTTGATGCAACCATTGGGTTGTCCAGTAACTCGGGTATGTTTCTGCTATAGCAACATCCTTTACCCTTCACCCGAGATGTTGTAGAATCCTGCTTCTACCCCCTTCCTTCCCTTCAACACTACATGATTGAGACTCTTCCCTAATGTTTTTACTGCCGTCATGAATGTTAATACATGATTGATACCTTGATAATAATGTTGTTCATAGTTCGTTCCAAATGGTTAATGATGCTTGCAACTAAAGTCTGGAACTGGTGATTGCATGATAATTCTAAGGGACTTATATTATATTTGTTTGATGACATTGGCTTGTTATATTGATGATCCTCCATGTTTCTATGGCATTTTGTTAGGTGTTATGAGACTTGGTCATTTCCTTATCATTGAACAACTGAAAGAATGCATTGTTAATTGCACTTATATATGTCACCTATGCACATAATACACTCTCAAATTGACTAGTATAACCATTGTTGCATGCAATGAAGTTGTGTGATAATGTTGAACTAAACTAAACATATCATAATATTCTCATTTCATTAATTCCCCAAAAGAGTAGTTACCTAGAATCTCACACATGTTTCGACTGCATGCTTCTTGGTTCAGTAAGTATTGTATAGAAAAATCGATGCTTTTTTTTAACTTGAAATTAAATTCTTAGTCTTAGTTGAAAATATATTTGTAATAATTTTTTTTACTTAGTATTGTTATTATGGAACGTGGTCAATATACCAAGATGACGAAGTGTGATGACCTCCTCTCATGTATGGTTAAGTCAGGTTGTTTCTCAGGGAACTGGACACCCCTTGATGATGTAACCTACACTTAACCTTTAGGAACAGTAGGAGGATTGAAGGATCACTTCATCTAGTTAGGGCCTTCCTATATGGTGATGATGAAAAGAGTTATTGTATGGAACATGTGGATTATATTCCTTGAGAGAGAACACCTTGTTGATTACCTTTGTCCTTGTATTCCTCATTATTCAATTATCCTTTAAGATATTTCCAACTCTTATCTCTTTATGTTTGACATCTATGTTAGGGATTCTTGGGTACTAGGGTTTCATTACATTGTAATTCTTGAGATCTTTATGAAGGCTGGGTTTTTTCTTAAACCGTGAAGTGAACCCTAATGTTGATATGTGTGCCCTAAAGTTGAGTCGTGCGGCTTACCTATGGGTATACTGTTGATTAAACTTGGAATGTGAAATAAACTTGGAATGTTAGGCTATCCTGAACATTAGGATAAATTGTGGCTAGGTTGCAACTCAACCGTGGGTTGGAACCATGAACTGATTTGTGGGTTGTGGACCGTGCTTCTAAATTTTCTAAGCCCAAGTTTGAACCATGAACGACTTTATGGGTTGTGAATGTAAAGTAGATTGTGTAACGTTGTTATTTTCCTATATATTGTTATTGTTTAGTTTCATCAATTATAATATTGTTATTGTACATGGAATTGTTCCACATGAATCCATGCAGATGGATGAGTGTATCTATTTGCCATGTTAATGAGTCATTCCAGTTTTAATTGTTGGAGAAGAATATATTGGAAACAAAAATTATGAACAACTTGCACTTTTAAAATAAACCTAAGATAACCCTAAGCTAACAAATAAAAGCAATGTAACTAACCCTAAGAACTAGATTCTAAAGGAAAGAAAAATGTTTGAAGCCTAGGGAAATAACCCTAGCTCTACTGTAATTATCCCTCGGCCTTCCTTTCCATCTTGCATTATCCCTCTTGTTCTCCCTAATTTCACCCTCGAATTTTCCTTTGAGTTAGCCCTTGGGTTGTCCAGTAACTCGGTTTTGTTGCTGCTATCGCAACAACCTTTACCCTTCCCCCCAACTATTGTAGTAGATTGCTTCTAACCCCTCGAACACCCTACAGGATGCTAATAGCCTTGCCCTTCCTTCCCTTCAACACCACATCCCTGGGACTCTTCCCTAAGGTTGTTACAACCTAAGGATGATCCTCCATAATTTTTACGACATTGTGTTTGGTGTTATGAGACTTGGTCGTTTCTTATCATTGAACAACTGACAAAATGCATTGTTAATGGTAGTTATATATTCCACCTATGCACATAGTACACTCTCTAATTCGACTCCAATAAGGCACTAGTCATTAAAATCATAAAAATAGAATATATTTTGGTGTCTAAGTGTTATTTCATAGGTGTCTAAGTACAACCCTCTTTCTGGACTATTTTTTATAGCCTTTGAGATCTTTCCTTACCTTAAACACTCTCTCTCCCAAGGTATGATCTTGTTTCGAGTGTCAGGAAGGTCTAAACTAGTATCTTTTGATACTAAGTTCTGCTTATTTTACTGGTCTTGAGTTTTCTTTTGTACTATTGTTATTGTGCATCTAAAGGACCAAATTTAGCACAAGGATCATGGAAGAATGCTAAAGTTAAAAGAGATGAAAATTATGTTTAAATTATCTTACTACTTTGCATCTAGCATGATGTTGTAAACTTTACTCATGAGTTGTTATTGTTGTACTATTATGTATTTGTATCACATCATCTAGTTTGGATCTTCTCTTTCATTCCTTTGTACAAAAATGTTGAACTCCACACCTTCGTAAAGATTGAGGAAGCTATGCATAAGTCTAGTGACTAGGGTGTGATTGTTTGTGTTATGTTCGCTATTTAGGGTTTCAGGGTGCACACATTGTCTTTTCTCTTTAGATGTTTTTATGGACATTCTTGAATGCATTTTTTCTATGGTAAGTCATGCCTCCATGGTCTCAAAGGTTGACACTTTCGAGATTTTCACTATCCTTTTACGACACTTATAATGAGGGAGTAAACTTGCACACAAGCTATGAATCCATCCCGTTCTAATGATGGATTAGATAATAATAATCACCCTCGATATTATAAGAAGGTTGGCCATTATTTTTATCAATTGTAACTATGGCATTAATACAATCGTAATAAGCTGACCCATAGTTATATTTTTCCTTGGAAATGGGAATTATTATGAGGGAATCTGAGTTTTTTAACAAAACATTATGATATCATCCCATCTCTTTGTTTGTTAATGGGTATGCCTTATATCAATGATTTCCTATGTGTTCTCACCTACATTTCCCAACTGTCATGAGAGATGCAAGTCCTTGAACACGAATTCCAATAGATTTTCCATAACTTCACTCTTGGCATAGATGTTTAGTGTTCGAATCCTACAAATAAAGTCATGTTTTTGAACATTTTCTATGAAGCATACTTACAAACCTGGAGTGGGACCATGGACATTGTTTCAATACGCGGGTTGAAGTTACAATGCCATGGCTTCATGAAGAACCCTACACCTCCCATGAAACATTGATCCTATATACCTCCCATAAACTGTGGACTCTGCATTAACATTTTTAGTCAATACTCGAAGGAGCATGTGACTCATGAAATGGAGACCACAAGGCATTGAATCTACCATTCACCCAGATGTTCAATTTGCATCCTTGTAGAATTGTTTTTTATTTTCCCTTAAGCTGTTTGGTTGTGAATTGTGGGCTATGTTTAGTTTAGGAGTTTGGTCTTTGTTATGCCTTATTTGGAATTTTTGGCTGCGTGGGAAGAACCGGGTTTACTATAATCAACCAACAACACCCCTAGCTCACTAGCCCTTTCGGCGACAGACCGCATAGCGGCCTGAAGTCTCACCCGAAGTGATTCTAATGGGTTGGCCAAGGACTCAAGCGTCTTGGACCAGGTTCTGTGGCAATCCTATTGGTGGCTCGCAGCTCTCCTAGCTGCAAGATATCTTTCCTGCGTGCCACGCGATCTTCCACTCACGCTGCGTGATCTATTGCCCACTCGTGGCCCTTCTAGCCACGGCGTCTCTACCCTTGCGTACGTCGTACGGATTCTTCTCTCGTCGCACAACTCCCTCCTTTCCACAATAGTCCCAATCTCACCGCATCGCGCGCCCCGTGCGACACGTAAATCCTGCTCAACACTAAGTCCTCAACCTACAGTATCATGCACCACAGCTCCTCTGTCGGTGCAGTATCACCTTCTTGCGATACCCTCCTCCCGCGGCTTAGTGCACTTAGCATTGTTCGTGTCGACGCGCAAGACCTAATACCCAGACTGTCTTACTGTGATTAATTAACTATCTAAGGCAAGCATAAATAAGTCCTTATATGACGTGCCAAGGATTTCAACTTGTATATATCTTCCTGTAGTGCTGTAACTAAACAGATCATTCATACATTAACTGTAAGCAAATTGCATAACATAACGGATAGATGCAGCAAATAAACACAATATGCAAATCAATCACAGAACACAGGATTTTAATGTGGTTCGCCCCTAGGATGGGAGTTACATCCACAGAACTGTGCTTCTCTATTATAGCTTAAGGGAAGGAAAACACAGTTCTGCTGCACGTCACATGCAGCTCGAGATCTTCTCTCTTAGATATTTATTCTCTACCTTTAGGTCGTCGCTCTTACAACATACTCTTCCCTCTCAGTCGATCCCTACGGATCGTTACATGCATACTCTATAAGCCAGCTACTGGTTTCAGTAAGATTGCTACAGCTAAGTCCAGAACCAGAGCTCGGCTTTTACAACAGTCTACTTATCCTTATTGCCTATTTCAATCACGACTGTCTCACTATCTAACCAACCCTTTACAATACAAAATTACATCCTTTTATAAGCAGCCCGAAGGTCTTGCTTTTACAACACTGTGGGCCTATCCCAACAGTAACCCAAACCCTAATTAGTGACAGTCGGTCCTCTCTGTCCTTGAGGTAGCTGCTTCCCATCACACCACAACTCTCTGCAGTCTTCCATGCTTCCCGGCATTGATCATGGGTACTATGCACCGCTTCGCTTTTTTGTCCTTCATCTTCAATGCTTGAGCCTCGTTGCTCCTTCTTCTTTATGAGGGTCGCTGAGCCCTCCTGTCTTCCACTGCTGCCTTCAATGCAGTGGGTGAGCTCTCCCTTCTCGGCCGCTCAGGTACCGTTGCCTTTCTTTGACTTTCGTATCTCAAAAAGTCATGGTTTCCGGCTCTGCTCTGCAGCTGGAACCGTGCTACGGCATCGTAGCTCCGTCTTATCTTATTTTCGCCAAAACTTATCTTTCCGCCAAAACTAGCAGCTTCTTCTATAGCTGCGGGACCCTACTCCAACAGGAATTTAGTCTCTTGGCAGAATACTTACCCTCAAACTTTGTACCTAACCTTGCACAAAGCTTCAACATTTTCCTCCTCTAGATGTTGAAACTCACCAATTAATTTCTTGATGCATTCATGCATAATTCTTTCAGTCAGCATACTTTATTTATAGAGTTCACCAATAAAACTTACTATTTCCTAGCATTCGTTGTTGTGCTACATCCTTCTTCTCTCGTATTTCTTCGACAGAAATCTTTTCTTCACCATGCTCCTCGGCTTTCTCAGCTTTTGCATGTTCTCTTTCATCTCTTTCAAATTCTTCCTGAAATTTGTTCAAAAGAACTTGCTTGAAAGCAACCTTCTCATTATCTTCATAAGATTCTGGCAATCCAGAAGAAATATGCACACAGAATTTTGCATACATTTCACAAAACGTTGGCCCCATCTAGGTTTTTTCAAATATTTAAGATATTACACCATGAATACATGGTGGAGAGTCAATGCTCACTTCTCTAACCTATTCAAAGAGTTTGTAAAAGTTTTGGGGGGTTAATTTATCAAGGATATATTTAATTTTTCTTTCTTTCAGCTGATCCTCATTAAGAACCTTTCCCACTTCATATTGATTCTCTGATTTATGAATGGTGGGAAAAGAAGGTTGTGAAGGAGGAATCAAACCCTTCTATAGACCAGAAGCAGGCTACCATCCATCAACATCAGAATTTTTCCTCACTATTGTTTGGACATAAGGCTGTACACATAGGGTGCCAATGATAGTTTTTGGTGCTCTACGGGAAACCCTTCCAAAACCAGTATTATAACCTTGGCCAGGTTGAAACCCAAAAGAGGAAACACTAGGTGCCACATCCATCTAAATATTATGGAAAAAAACAAGAGCATTCCCTTGATTGGCCCATTTATCATCATCTAAACTAGCCATATTACTGCCATGACATTCAATTCCATGACTCCCACTTGGCTTCCTATCAATTCCTCTTGTAGTGCTTCAATAAGCTATTATATGCTGATGATGAAGGTGGAGCTGGGACATTTTTACTGCTCCATCAGAAAGTTGATCACATGCATCTCCATCGACTCAAACTAGGGAAAACAATACAGCAGGTGAGTATATACATCCACCATTACCTGTGAAGAGGGAACCATTGTATGATGATGTTTTTCAATATAGGTGGGGTTACAACTTCCATGTCTAGTTCAAATTTTTTGAAAGGGATTTTTCTATTTTTTTGCGAATTTTGATAACTGTAATGGGTGATAGAAATTTTAATTACACTGCAAGTATATTTTTGTGGAATAACACATGTTTTAGCTTCTTCTACACTTTATCCCCAAATCCTGGGATGACATCAATGCTTCATTGGGCGGTCATATTATTCATTTTTGAATTCAGGAGTTCCACTAAATCAACCTAATCCTTTTCATTGAAGGCATGATTTTACTAAATCCACATATGCCATTCAATTTCCATCATCTTTCATTAAAGGCATGGTAGGATTCACCTTGATAGGTGGAGCATTCCAACCAATGTACCCATGATGGAGAGTTATCTTAGCTTCTGATTAAAAGAGTATTTTCTATTTCTTTAAAATTTGAAATTAATCATTGTCGTCTTCATCCAATTCCTTTTCTAGATTCTAAGAAAAATTGCTACTTTCATTCTTCCTTGTTTTATGCGTCAGTTGCTTGGACTCTACAGTCCCAATTCCTAGGGTATGGCTTCCCACAATAAAAACATGTTCTTACCTTTTTAATGCTATCATTGGCTTTGTCTTTTCTAGATTTTCTTTTACCTTTGCCAGAGAAAATATGCTCTCCATTTTCATCACTAATTTCATCTCTTGTGAATCATGAGAACGACAGTTTGTAGCTCATATGCATTGAATACACTCTTCTTATTTATATTAGAGAGAATGCTGATACAAAATAAGGTGATTTTAACCCCTCCTACTTGTAGTTTTCATTATAAATTCCAAAATTCAGTAAATTTTTAATTCCTAAATCCAGTCAAAAATATTCACCACTTTGTAGCAATACTTTCTGGCTTGGTGATGGCCTCGAGAAATCCCCAAACTATTATTCTATTGCAGCCATTTTCATTCTCTTGTTGTTTTCTACTACAGTAGATGGTCTATCCAGAAATGTGACTCTACTCGAAACCTAATGGTGGATCATCATTAAATCCCAACTCCCTCACTGCATTCCAAGGACATTAGGTAATCTATGTTGCCTAGTAGTGGGGATGCCTCCTAGTGTTTAAGCCTCCACAACAAATCACTTGTATACAAAGGGATCTTGTCTGCTTTCTAGTCAAGAAAACACCTCTCTGATCCAAGTAAAACTTATACTTGTTGTGGAAAGATAAATTTGGGTGTATTTTGCTAAAGTAGATTGTAAATCATAACAATAAGGTTAAATTAGTAGTTATATCCAAATGGACAATTCACTTAACCAATTTATATTGAAGCATCATTGCACTCTCATCACATATGTCTTGCACAGAGAGATTAATTGGATGGTAAACAAACTGAGCAACATTTGCAAACTAGCAAGCAGCTATCAACCTACCACTAATGACATATGATAGAAAAATCAAAACATTTGTCTGAAACTTTACTTGTAAATCTTACCAAAGAGAATAGAAGGAGCACTTATGATACCAGCGAAGGAAAATAAATGGGGACATAATATTGCATCACTTCATCATTCCTTGGTAGAGATCATCATGGGTACATCTTACAAGGAAAATCATGCCTTTTGTCTACTTCCTTTGAGGGACAAATACAACTATTTTCCTATGTTGATACGAAGTGTAGAAGAATTATTGCAAAGTGTAGCAGTGCTGAAATATGATGTGATGAGGTATATTACTCCCTAATTGTGCATATGACTACTTTTTGGTGTCTAATTCAGATTACATGAAAGGCACCTCAATTATAAGAGAAAGGAATTGGCAAGGTCCAAGATGTACCTAGAGATATAGCATACAATGGTGACCTAGATGATGACCTAGATGTAGTGAGGGAATTATTTCAACATCATTTTTTTCAAATTAACATCTCTGTCGCTCTAGCGACGACCGTTTGTGCAACTCTCCAACGGGATTTCTATACTAGCGATGAAATTTTTGTTGCAATTATAGCAAGTCTGTCAGAACGTTAAAGGCATTCTTGTCTCTATAGAGATGACACCTCATCTCTACAATGACGACATCTCATCTCTATAGCAATGACACCTCGTCGCTACAACGAAGACATTTGATGGTAGTGACTATATTAATTTGCATGTGGTGTGTATCTACAACAACGGAACCTCATTGCCACAACAACAAAACCTCGTCTCTACAACAACGGTATCTCATCGCTATAGTGACACATTTTGATTTTTTAAACAAATTACGTTTCATGTCTTTTGTTTCGCTATAGAGATGACATGTGGAAAGTGTTGCTAGAACGACGAAAGTTTTTCCACAAAAAAAAGGGGTCATGTTCATCGCTATAGAAATGGACAAGTGTTGCAATAGAAACAATTTTCCATGGGAAAAATGTGCACATGTACTAGTGAATGGATACTCAACAATATTTGCATTGACACCTCTTAGACCATCCTGAACTGTGAGAAGCGCAATAACTGGTTTTAGTGAGAGCTGCACACCAATGCCCTAAAATTCTTCCAACTGTGTTGTGCGTCTCTGCTGAAGCTCCCTCACCTTTATGTCTTGATGCTGAAACTCCTTGAACTTTGCTCCTTTGGTTACTTGCACAACTGGAGGCATCCCATTGAGAAATGTCCTCAATGTATCTAATTGTCTCTCTGCTTCCTTCAACTGCATGTTGAGCTGCTCCAATTTCTCATCTTGGACTACACTTCCCCAAAATTCTATAGTCACATTCGTTACCAACTTAGCCTCTTTTTCCAACTCCTCTAGCTGCACGGAAAAATATTCAATACTGCTCTTGTGCTCTGCATCCTTCTCCGGTGGTGTGCTTGGGTTTACCAGTGTGTGCAAATATTCAGTGTCGCTCTTGAATGATGTGATCACTTCTCCTAGCCTCTTTACTTCTTCCTTAGCATCCATGTCTTCTGTGATCTCCGAAACTTATTGACACGTGAGAGAGACTGCCTTCTCTAACCATGTTCTGTCATCCTACATCTATTCCTTTTCCCCTGTCAACCTATCCTTCTCCTTCTTTAATTATTCAATTTCTTTCTTTGTTGCTGCTTCTTTCTCTTGAAATTTCAGAAGATGATCGCCAACTATATGTTCCCAATCAACAAGTTCTTGAGCAACCAATCTCTACAGTCGCACCAGCATCCATCATAATTCTTTAAAACTGCAGCAAAGTCTCATCAATATCCTTACTCGGTGTTTCCACTACCCTTGGTGGAATGGGCACTATTCTGGCCCACTTCCCCGTGTTGATATTAGCCGCCCTATGTCCCATATTTTCTTCTAGTACTCTCTCCAAAATTGCATTTATTAAATAACTGATTTATTTTTTACCTCTGTAAAGCGCTCCATTTATTTTTGCTTTAGTTGTTCTTTGCTTGCACTTGTCACCACTGTAATTGCTACAAGAATGCAGTCTACATGTACATCTTCCATTGGCTCTATGCTGCTGGCTTCTCCATGTTCGTTCCTTCGCTTCATTCTGGTATGCTCATAGATTTTGTATGCCTCTAAATTTGTCAGGGTCCTCGACAATTCCTCCTTTGACTCCCAATCGATGTCCTGCACTGGCTCCATATCTACTGGTGCATTCGCTGGTGGACCTTCCTCATCATCTGATACCTCTTCTAGACTCATTGATGCTTTCCATTCTGCTAGCCAGTCAACCACCATTATGTCCAACTCCTCCTCTGTTAACTTGTATTTTGTCATTAACCATTGTTTTTTTGGGTCCCGCCACTCTTGCACATGTATAGCATGCAGGGAAATAATGAATCTTATGACTCACCAATATTTCTTCACCACCTCCTCCATGAGACGTAAAACCTTCATGGGAGAAACCTACAATGCATCCCAATACATCCAAAATTGTATGGCACAATCCTTCATCTTGTCTTCTTGACTCAGGTTCTAGAGGCTCTGGTACCTCACGCCCATGTAGACTTGGGAGACTATGATGTCCATTCATTGGTAGTCCTCTGGCTCCATCCATGCAACTAATGCAATGAAGATGAGCATCCAACTATAGGTGAATTCATGCTTTCTCTTCTTCACGATCAAAGAATCCTACGTCAACTGGTTCAACAAAAAGAGCGACCAGTTCATTTGTATGCCTGCAGCGTACTGCTCAGCACATGCAACCACCCATGAAGTGCACTGGTTCAGCCGATTCTTCCATACTACCTTGTTGGAAATAATTCTAGCTGTAATATGCACAACCTGCTCATTGATGTTGTCCATAACGTTTACATGTCCTGCATGCTCCAATTCAAGCTAGCGCCTCCTTGTATGGACTTTTTCCAAACAAGTTAGTTGGCGTAACTCCTGAGACAATGCCACGACATTGTCCTCTTGCATCAACCCCTAGTACCTTGGCAAGGGAATCATCCCTAGCCGCAAAGTCTTGAGATGCAACTTGTTATCTCCCAAAATAAATTTATTTTCAATAAGTTCACTCATACAATTTATTTTTTGATAGGATGAAGATTTCAAGTCATATTATGAAAAACATTGGGGTGACTAACAAAGTTGGGATATCTGATGTTCTATTATTGGATAAATTTTAAAGTTTTAGCTTTCGGTGGCTTAGGCGAGATTTTCAAGAGCTCATTAGCCACCGAAAAGCCTAGCTTTCGGAAGCTAACAGTTTAACGCGGGACCATGATTATCCACCAAAATCTCACTCATTACATTATTAGTTAAAATTCTGGTAAAAGGACTTTCGGTGGCTTAGGCAAGATTTCCAATAGCTCATTAGCCACAAAAAAAATTGGTTTCAGCAACTTAACGAGGATTTTCCGGAGGACGTTGACCATCGAAAGCGAATGAGATACCTTGTGGAAGAAAGAACGTTTCGGTGGCTTGGGAGAACATGTTGGCATTTCATTACTGAAAGCCAATATTTTGGAAGCTAGCGAACTAAACCCTAAATTATCTTAACCACTGAAAAGGATGAAAAGTGAAAATGGTTGTCTGCATCAGGCTTGTCATAATTTAGCATGATTAACCACCTAAAAGGTCAGGGAATTACAGTAAATCATGAGTTGATGGCTATGAATTCATTATTGATCTCAAAGTACTAATGGAAATCTAAACCCCATCCTTCCCTCCATCTGTCCCATGATTGCAGCACGGGGACTTCACGTAGTGAACCTCTTACATAGCACGTGCGATCATGGGAAATTAAAGAATACCCTTAATTTCGAGAGATATTGACCCAAACTATTTTTGTTGAAACCCCTTCCCAATACTTAAAACCTCCTCCCCACCCCTTTTTATACCTCAATCCTTATAAACCACCCTACCCACCCCCACCTTAAACCCCTCATCCCCCCAATACTTGCAATATATTGGTTCAATTTTTTATAATTTTAAAACCCACAATATGAACTAACGTGATAGGATATTGGTCAACAAATGAAGCCCCCGTGGATTGCAGTAAACCTCCACTAAATGCCAAGTCCAAATTTAAAATGATTACTGAGCGATCTGTCTCATCGATATCACCATAGACTATCATCATCTCACTCAAGAAATCACCAAGTATTTATCCCCTCAAAATCAGCACCATACTTCTAGTATACTCCACATTTATCTGCATGCATTCTCACAGAGCCTAGCCCTCTCTGGATCCAACATTGTAGTATCCTTCCCTAGGGTTTGAATTTCAATTTTGCAGGCGGAGGGAGGAGAACCCGCTCAAAAAAACCAAAACACGGGTTTTCATGGCTAAGCATGGTTTCAAAACGGTCTCTAAGACACTGAAAGCAGACTTTCGACAGCTAAGACCAAAATTTCAGGGCGCTCTAAGCCACCGAAAGTGGCGTTTTACTACGAAAAGTCACATTTTTAAAATAATTATTCTGAGCGACTAGAGAATCATTTTGAAAAATTATTAGAGTTTTTTGTTCCTAACATGTCAGAGAACAATAATCTCTCTTATTTTTCCTACAGATATTTCATATTGGGAGAATCAAATCCATCTCTGAGCCCTAATTTTCGGATCTCAGAATTTCCCTGTTTTACACGTGTTTTTGAAATACAGATATATGGAAAATGGAAATGAATTTCAAAACAATGAGAGAGTTTTTTTCTCAAAGAAAACCAATATACAAAAACCTCTTTTAGTTTATATACATGTGTCACATATTTGGAGAACCAAATGCATCTCTGAGCCCCAGTTTTCAGCAGTTTGGCCAAATTTTTAGGGCAAAAGTTGACCTAACAGGGCAGGTTACAGAAGAAAAATGAAGCGTTTACTTCACCAACACCTGGGAAAGAGTAGGATGAACAAATATCAGAGACCATCTCAAGCAAACCTAGGTCTCAAAGAGTAAACAAACTGCTAGAGGAGATACATGAACTAGAGGTTTTGGACAGGGAGATAAAGAGGAATAACGACATTTTGACCAACAGGAATAAGCAGTTGCACAATTCTGTCCTGGAGATGAGAGGAATGTATATCTTGTTGAAAAGAAGAAACCTAAGATACATGAAGGAAAACACCAGGTTGTACAGGATGATCAGGATTTTGAGGCTGCAGGTGAAGGATTCCAGACCAAACCCTAGCACTCATTTTGCACTAGAAACCCTAGCTGAAGCAGTGGTAAGCCTTCAAAATCCATAATCAATCAAGGCTGATGATGATCCTCCAAATGTTGAGCAAGCTGAAGAAAGGTCGAAAGGAAAGCAACAAAACTAAAAAGTGTAATTTGGGAGGTTGTTTAAAATTTTGCAAAAACAGGGCTTTCGATGGCTCAAGCGGACGTTGAAGCGGTTCATTAGCCATCGAAAGCAGCGCTTTCGACATCTAACAGACCCAAAATTTTGATTCCTTAACCACTGAAAGCAGAAAAGGCACAAAATCAAATTTTGGCACAAAAGGCCAGTTCTGGGCAAACATGCCTAGCTCAGGGATGAAGTGTAAAAGCTGAATATTGTTGAAGTGCACCATCAAAGGAGGTTTGTTCCAATTTTTGAAAACACATCAAAGGGGAAAGGGTCACAAACCCTACCTGTTTTAGCAAACAATGACTTATCTACCAGTGAACCAGTTATAGCTTTTCCCTCAGTACTCATTGCAATCATCAAAAGGTTCAAACAGTGAACGAGTTCTACAGTTAGATAGACTAGTAGTTAAATTAGGGTTTTTGACCTAATTATGCAAAAACAATTATTTTGTCTATTTTTAGTAAATCAGATCCAATTTTTTAGGATCTGAATATTTTTGTAAAGGCTATAAAGCCTAAGACTTATGTTATTGAAAGGGTTCGACTTTGGGGACCTATAGACCATTACTACTATCAAGCTTCTCATATTGCTCATGACCTGATATAAGCTCTTTTGCTATCATATGTTCAGCTTCCATTTCTTGTATGTTCTGTGCTTATGCTTGAATGTGTTATTCAGGTTTATTCATGTTAATTGATGTGTGATAGCTATCATCCTATTGGCATATTGATGATTTGAATTATAAGTACTTTCCTTGTTATGATTAGCCATTTATATATATTTGTTTTATGTATGAATCTGCTAGCATGATAAGTTCTTCATCTCTGCACCATATTATCAAACATCTGAACAGTGGTAGTTAGAAACCTTATCCTTAATTGAGTTTCATGCATGTCTTGAGAGTGTTAGGCCATGTCGGTCACCTGACTTGATCCACTTAGAAAACCATAAAAACATTTAAGTTACCAGGCATCCTCGAGCTGCAACCTAGAGGAGTTTCCTGGAGTGATAACACAACTTCTACTTGTGCTTGTTCAATTTTTTTCTAATATTGACATACAATTAAATCAGATCATAGAAGAAAACATTTCCAACATGTAAAATGAAATTTTAATCAATATATAAATTAAAAGGTTGAGAACATACTATTGTTTCTCCTACAGCTGGTGTGATTGGAGTGCCATCCTTCTTTTGATGGCACTTCTTGTATAAGTCTGCCCTAGTAATGCTTGTAGTTGTATCATCAAAGGCTATATATTTTTTCTAGTTGCAACATGTAAAATAGTATGTTTAAGTTGTGACATTACAATGAAACTAAAATATGCTAATATTTCTCATATCGGATAAAATATCATCACAATTGTATACCATATCATCTTCGACCCGTTGATAACCTTGATGTTTAGAGGTGTGCAAGGCCCTCTCCTTTTCTCTATTTTCCTTGTTTTTTTCCTTATATCCTAGAAATCAATTGAAAATAACATATACAAGTCAACATCACAAGCCAATATACATTCTAAAAAACTTGATTATATAATATGTGAACTTTTTGCTTACCAGGAATTCATTGGTGGCTCGTGATAGGACGAATTCTCTCCACACTGTCTCACTTATCCTAATTGGAGGAACATTTTTTAATCTTTCCTCTTTTAACTCATAAGGGTCACAATATATTTTGCTCAACCGATATCTATGATCGTTTTCCTTATGGCCAATGGATTTCATACAATATTCTTTAAGGACTAGAGGGATTGTGAATTTTTCTTGCAACATACAAGAATTACATTTTTAGATTCCATACATGGTTCGAAAATAAAATTCGAAATCATCCAAAAATGTTGAAAAAAATACACGTAATTCCTAATACTCACCTTAATAATGTTCCACAAGTCCTTTAATTGATCTGAAACCTTCCTCCAAGTAGAATAATTGATTGGAACCATTTCCCCTACGAGTACACCTAGTAATCAAGATAACTTCATGAAGTTTGGACCAATTGGTTGGTTCCTTTCATTGATATGAATTTCGATCTTTTCCCCCAAGTTATTGATTTCTGCACATTTAGTTGCTCCTATACCTTTCTTCTTGACTTTCTCTGTCGATGCTTTTGTAGAGGGATCTTCACCTTGTATACTAATATCTTGTTGGCATTGTTCTTTGTGAACATATTCTATAAACGAAGGGAACGTAAAGGTGTTATGGATTTCTAAGTCATAAAATTTTATTTATGAAGAACTACAAAATTATACATTAATGACCTTACCTTGTTCTTCATGTTGCTTTGCCTCTTTTTGTGTCGAGGGATCTTCCCCTTCTACACTGTTATCCATATGGCATGGTTGTTTGTGAACATCTTCTATAAAAGAAGGGCACATAAAGGTGTTATGGATTTCTTAATCATAAGATTTATAGTTATAAGGAACTAGAAAAATCTGAATTAATGGGCTTACCTTGTTCATGTTGCTCCTCCTCCTGAAAAGAAGAAAATATATATTTTTCATTTGCTTCTTTGTTAGGACTAGTAGAGTCATTCAAAGGCATAGAAGGTGTACTAATCTTCTTTGCTATTGTTTGTATTTTACTCTTCTTTGTATCTATAGCCAAGAATGTTATTAAACATATGCCTAACATCATCATACAATAAAAATAAGCATTATATAACTACATAAGGAAATAAATTGTTCTATTTCTAAATATTTACCTTCTAAGATGCATGTCCCTTTCTTTCCCATTTGATCATTTTGACACATTCTTTTTGAAAATTTCATAATCATATTTTTTTGATTTCATGTCATAAATTGCTTTGCCTATTTTTTTTTAAATGATTACAGTATTGATTAGACATAGCCTATTAGATTTTTATTAAAGTACAAAGTAATATGTTCTAACAATTTAAATTAAATAAAAGTAGTATTCCCATTTGTTGTGATGGGGAATTTTGTTTTTTTCAAAGAACTCACAGATGTAACCTCTTGGGTGGCTTAGCCACAGTTTTATTAATATAAAACCTACTTGTTTATGTTAGAAAAAAAAATTAATTAAATAAAAATAATGATATACTTCAATCACAAACAATCACTTACCTCCATGTCTCCACTTGTACAAAACCTGCATAATTAACCAAAAAAAAGAGTCTATCATCACTTAATTCTTAACTGAAATTTGTTCAAACCATTAATCTATCTAACAAGTTTCAAAAGTAAAAGCGAAGACTATCTGTAATGACTATCTGCTAAAAGGAACGAATGTCATAAATTGAGAGAGAGAGAGAGGGTTATAGTGTTGTAGGTTTAGATTAGACACATACAATATCCGACAAGATATCTCAGTCTCCAAGAGTGAGGACCCCTCATCCTTAGAGGCTCTAAGCAAGACAAGATATACACAGGAAGCCCCAAAGATGAACACGGTAACAGTCTTGCAGTAGTGGGAAAGTGTAGTCCAACTCTAGTGATGACAAAACAATCACAACCCATCTAAATGAATGTCAAAGAGTCAGTGGCTCAGCTAGGAAGATCCACCACAATCCACGGTCAGCCCTAGAGGAAAATAAAAGTTTCACAGAATTTTTAAAATTTTGTAGCATAGGAACCACTATTTTGATTTATGTCAATAAAGAAACCACATAATGCGTATTACACTTACTAAGAATATGATAAAATTTTGTACTTAATGTGTATTACACTTAAAATTTTGTAGCAAAGGAACCACTATTTTGATTTCTGTCAATAAAGAAACCACAATGTTTTTTTAGTGTTTGTTGTTTTTAGGTTTTATGTTGTTTTCACGAAAGAATTGATAAATTACCTGCAATAACGTAGAACGCAGAGCAAGAATGCAGTGAAACTTAAGTTACACCTCACGCAGTTCACCTCAATATATCCCAATAGCTTAGCTTCAGCTTTCGTGGTGTTGAATACCAGAATCAAAGCAAGTAAACGTTGGCCTGTGAAAAAAGAAAACGCCTCCCTTTCCTGGCAAAACTATTTGCAGGAGATCAAATGTGAAAATTTATGTTAAGGGTCCCATTTTTTTTTAATTTCATTTTTTTTTTGTTTTTTTTTGGTAAGTTTAGTTTCCTTCTTTTGGTATAGATAGCAAAAACACACGAGTTTTCTCCTAAGGTTTTCAATGAAAAGGGGAAGGACACTTGTACTGGGAGTCATGTAGGTGGACCAAAGGAAGGAAGGAGGGAACCAAAGAAATGCATCAAAAGAAAATGCAATATTAGCCTATTGTGGTGGATGACATGAAGTTAAATAATGTAATAAGCATGGTTTCTAAGGCATTGAATGTGAAGTTTATTTTTAGAAGGATGGGGACAATGAGTTTGTTTCTATAGATTCAAGTGCACTAGTAATCAATTTTAGCTTACCACATTAGGGATTTCATTTTCATATGAGGTTAGATGTTGAGATTACATCCAAACATGTTATTATTTCTAGTAGTTATCTACTTCATTTATATCTATGGATATTAGAATAATTATGAGAAGAAATAGACGGTGTTACATTTAATCTATATGCTCTCCATAAATTTGACAATTCATTAATACATTGGTCAAGGTCCTACCTGGAGAAAACCTACAAGAACCTATACAATCCTTTTAAATATTAAGAACTTTTATCATTACCTCTTCCAACCATATGCAATTCTTATAAAGATAAAGGAATTTGAACCATTAACCTATGTTTTTAAGACCAGTATTATACCATTGAAACTATTCTCCTAATGAAAATCTAAAAACTTGCTTGATGGACCATATGAATATGATGTGACCCCCATCTCCTTATAAGTATAATTCTTAACATACAATGTCAACCCTCTATCTCTTTATAATTATCAAACAAATTATAGGTATATACCTAGTATTGTAGGCTTCAACACTTGTTATATGGATTAGTGAACCATGACAATCTTGTAGCTAGATCAGATAAAAAGATGGATATATAGACCCAAAATTTCATCTAATCTATCCTTAAGTATTCCCTTAACCATCATCCCTAACTGGAAATGATTGACAACAAGTGAAGTAACATATACTACCTTTAATAATAGAAATTGCAAAGGCGGAAAAGTTGTCATTTATCTTGCACTAGTGGAGCATATGAAGGAAAATGGTTGTGATCAACCAAATATTCATACTTACATTAATAATCCTTTGATGAATGGATTTCACAAGGAAAATAACTTGATACAAATAAGGAGGCTGAAAGGGTATACCATGAAATCAACCATATATATTAGCCTATTATGGTGGATGACATGAAGTTAAATAATGTAATAACCATGGCTTATAATGCATTGATTGTGATGTTTATTTGTAGAAGGATGGGGGCAGTGAGTTTGTTTCAATGTATTCAAGTGCACTAGTAATCAATTTTAGCTTACCACATAAGGGATGTCATTAATTTCATCTGAGGTTAGATGTTGAGGTTGCAATATCCAAACATAAAATTATTTCTAGTCGATATCTATTACATGCATTTATACGTAGGTGGATTTACCGGTTACTTGATCAAATTACTTATATATCATTCAAGGTCCCATGTCAATAAGTAAGGATACCATAAGGATCAAATAATTGTACTAAATTTATATATAAATTAGGCAATGAGGGATATTAGAATAATTATGAGTAGAAATAGATGGTGTTACATATAATCTGTATGATCTCCGTAAGTTTGACAAATCATTCATACATTGGTTAAGGACCTACCTAGAGAAAACCTATAAGATAACCTATATAATCCTTTTAAATATTCAGAATTTTTATCATTATAACCTCTTCCAACCATATGCAATTCTTATAAAGATAAAAGGAATTTGAACCAACATTAATAACCTATGTATTTCAGACCTGTATTATACCATTGAAACTATTCTCCTAATGATAATCTGATAACTTGTTTGATGGACCATATGAATATGATGTGACCCCCATCACCTTATAATTATAATTTTTAACCTACAATGCCAACCCTCAATATCTTTATAATTATCAAACAAATTATAGGTATATTATACCTAGTAATATAGGTGTTAATGAGGGAAAGGACACCTTTCTAATTCCTACAACACTTGTTATATGAATTATTGAACCATGACAATCATGTAGCTAGATCAGATAAAAAGATGGCTATATAGATCCAAAATTTCATCTAATATATCCTTAAGTATTCCCCTAAACATCATCCCTAACTGAAAATGATTGACACCAAATGAAGTAACATATACTACCTTGAATAATGGACATTGAAAAGGAGGCAAAGTTGTTGTTTATCTTGAACTAGTGGAGCATATGAAGGAAAATGGTTGTGATCAACCAAAAATTCGTACTTACATTAATAATCCTTTGATGAATGTATTTCACAAGGAAAATGACTTGATACAAATAAGGAGGTTGAGAGTGTATACCATGAAATAGACCATGTATATTAGCCTATTGTGGTGGATGACATGAAGTTAAATAATGTAATAACCATGCCTTATAATGCATTGATTGTGATGTTTATTTGTAGAAGGATGGGGGCAGTGAGTTTGTTTCAATGTATTCAAGTGCACTAGTAATCAATTTTAGCTTACCACATAAGGGATGTCATTAATTATTTCATCTGAGGTTAGATGTTGAGGTTACAATATCCAAACATAGAATGTTTTCTAGTCGGTATCTACTGCATTAATTTATACATAGGTGGATTTACCAGTTATTTCATTAAATTACTTATATATCATTCAAGGTCTCATGTCAATAATTAAGGATACCATAAGGATCAAATAATTGTACTAAATTAGTCTATTTCCATAGACTCTCTTATGATTCTACACAAGATGTATATTTTCTATTTGATCTGCTATTTGTAACTACTGGCATCATGATATGATTCATTATTGTTTCTTTCCTTACAAAGGGATATATCATATGCAATATTCAAGCCATTTTTTCCTGTTTTTTTCTTGGTTGGATTTATGATATCTCTTCTTATGGAGATCATATGAGCTAAGATTTCTATGGTGGTATGCCTTACAAATATACTTTCTTAATTGACATATCAATTAGGTAATGAGGGATATTAGAATAATTATGAGAAGAAATATACGGTGTTCCATTTAATCTATATGCTCTCCATAAGTTTGACAATTCATTAATACATTGGTTAAGGTCCTACCTGGGGAAAACCTACAAGATAACCTATATAACCCGTTTAAATATTCAGAATTTTTATCATTATAACCTCTTCCAACCATATGCAATTCTTATAAAGATAAAAGGAATTTGAACCGACATTGATAAGCCATGTATTTCATACCTGTATTATACCATTGAAAATATTCTCCTAATGCTAATTTGATAACTTGTTTGATGGACCATATGAATATGATGTGACCCCCATCTCCTTATAAGTATAATATTTAACCTACAATGTCAACCCTCCATCTCTTTATAATTATCAAACAAATTATAGGTACATTATACCTGGTAATGTAGGTGTTAATAATGATGGAAAGGACACCTTTCTAATTCCTACAACACTTTTTATATGAATTAGTGAACCATGACAATATTGTAGCTAGATCAGAGAAAAAATGGATATATTGATCCAAAATTTCATCTAAACTATCCTTAAGTATTCCTTAACCATCATTCCTAACTGAAAATGATTGACACCAAATGAAGTAACATATACTACCTTGAATAATGGACATTGCAAAGGAGGCAAAGTTGTCATTTATCTTGGACTAGTGGAGCATATGAAGGAAAATGGTTGTGATCAACCAAATATTCATACTTACATTAATAATCCTTTGATGAATTAATGGATTTCACAAGGAAAATGACTTGATACAAATAAGGAGGTTGAGAGGATATACCATGAAATTGACCATTATATTAGCCTATTGTGGTGGATGACATGAAGTTAAATAATGTAATAACCATGGCTTATAATGCATTGATTGTGATGTTTATTTGTAAAAGGATGGGGGTAGTGAGTTTGTTTCAATGTATTCAAGTGCACTAGTAATAAATTTTAGCTTACCACATAAGGGATGTCATTAATTTCATCTGAGGTTAGATGTTGAAGTTACAATATCCAAACATAGTATTATTTCTAGTCGTTATCTACTGCATGGATTTATATGTAGGTGGATTTACCGATTACTTGATCAAATTACTTATATATCATTCGAGGTCCCATGTCAATAAGTAAGGATACCATAAGGATAAAATAATTGTACTAAATTAGTCTATTTCTACAGACTCTCTTATGATTCTACACAAGATATATATTTTCTCGTTGATCTACTATTTGTAACTACTAGCATCATGATATGGCTCATTATTTTTTCTTGCCTTACAAAGAGATCTATCATATGCATTCAAACAATTTTTTCTTATTTTTTTCTTGGTTGGATTTATGATCTCTCTTCTTATGGAGACCATATGAGCTAAAATTTCTATGGTGGCATGCCTTACAAATATACTTTCTTAATTGACATATCAATTAGGTAATTGTTGGGTCCCAAAATTCCCCTTTTTAACCACATCCCTTATACCATGTTTGTCTTGTCTTATTCCATTTTGTGCACCTAAAAAACATTTTTTCCTCACTTGAGCCCTGAATCTTCACAAGTATGATTATTTATTGTTTCATCTTATTAATTCTTATGATTGTTATAATCAAGACTTTGCTTCTTGCATTATGCTAACTTATTATGATTTCACAAAGATAGTGCAAGTTGTGAGAGGTTACAGGTGTAGCAGCCTGAGCGGTCCAGAGAGGATATGAGCATCCACTATCAGCTGTGAATTTCCAGTCCCATCTATACACGTAGATCCAACCAAAGGTCATCATTCCATGCGGGCTATGATAGACATGGATGCGACAGACACGGTTGCAACAAACTGAGCTACAACAACGCACCACTGCTTGAAGTTAGTTGCAATCATCCAGGCCTTTCTTGAATTGGTTCTATTATTTATTTACTAGCTCATGCAACATAATTGCCTATATTCCCTGCCTCTGTTTAATTCCACTCATAGCTGTAACAACGCATGTAACAGGGAAGCCTAAAGATCATAGATCTTCATGGTTGCCCGATATTAGTGGGTGAGGGTTACGTTTGTTGATGTATAAGTACAGGGGAGAATTCAGATCCAGGGGTTGGACAATATCATATTTTATTGTGTAAGTTATAAGAGACTGTATCTTCATTTCACCATTTTAATACAAGGAGCAAGATTATTCATATCTCTGTGTTTTAACTTGTGTTAGTTTCGTCGTCTCTGTTCGAAGGCTAGGCTTGCCTTTCCACAGAGATCGCCAAGTTAATTATATGTTTTCTTAATTAGTTGTGTGGTGTGGACATTACATTGTATGCATTTGTTTCAGTAGCTACAACAATCATGTTAATCGTTGTGTTTCCTTGAATACTCAATACTTGCATTTCCTTTAAGATGAAACAGTGTGGTGTGATAGTCGACTGTGTAGGTTAGCTTCTTTTATGCATATGTGTGATAGCTGTAACTGTCAATATCTCCCTTAGTTTCCTTTCAATTACTTGTCTTTCTCAGGTTTCCTAATTCAGGTAGACTATGGTTTAGAACATTTGATTCAATTCTTGTCATTTCTCATTTCTAGATTAAGGTTGGGTTAACTAGTCACAATGGATCTAGATATAGTCTAGTAAATTAGGATTTAACTTTCTATAAAAGCAATTCTAGATATTTATTTCAGGAATCATTCCTTACTGGATTGAAGTTGTAGGAATTAATTGTAATTATGAATTCTTAGATAGGTAGTTTAGATCAGTTTGAATATGGGAAGAGTTTGACAAAACATATAAGTAGGATAGTTTATTCAGTCATCAACTATTAGAAAACAGGACCGTAGAGCAATAACAGATATACAGTTAAATCATTAACAAGATGAAAAACATATTAAAGCATTACAGAGAGACACAGATATAACGTGGTTCACCCAAAAAATGGGCTATGACCACAAAGAAATCATGAGTCCTTTTATTACAGTACAAAAAGGTGAAGGGATACAACCTGCAGCAAAACCGTTGCACTTCCTCTTCACGCTCTCACAGTCTCTCTTCCAATACAATACAATACCATACTGAGTCATTTTACAATGCTTTCTTTTATAGGGGAAATAAAATGGGAAAATTCTAGGGTTAACCCAATAACATGGGTCCGCAATACTGTACACTCATTCCCTCGAACCCCAAGACAGGGGGAATGAGTGTATAGTACACCTGGGGTACAAACACAACTGAATAATAGCTTTGGATCTCGAATATTAGGCTCCACAACCAACAATCTCGCACTTGGAGACTGATCAAAGCAACTCCACCGCTACTGCACTTGCTGGACTATGCTCTGGACCTTGGACTTGGCAAATTTCTTGTTTTCACCTTCATGCTTGAAGGCCAACAAAAACTGAGCAGGAACTCAGTTTCTCTCTGGTTACTCCCTTTGTCAACATGTCTACAGAATTCTGGCTAGTATGTATCTTTTCCAGTTTTAACAATTCTTCATCTAGAACAAATCTTATGAAGTGGTACTTCAGCTGTATATGTTTAGTCCTTGAATGAAAGGCTGATTTCTTTGCAAGATGAAAGGAACTCTGGCTATCACTGTACAGCCTGCTATTATCCTGCTTCTTACCCAATTCTTCCATGAACCTATGCAACCAAATCATCTCCTTACTAGCCTCTGTAGTAGAAACATACTCTGCTTCCGTTATTGAAAGTTCAACAACCTGTTGCAGTTTTGAAATCCAACTTACTATTGTTCCACCCATAATAAACACATACCCTATGGTGCTCCTCCTGCTGTCTTTATCACCAGCCATATCTGCATCAACATATCCCTGTAGAACAGTGTCTGAACCTCCAAAACATAATGCATGAGAAGTGGTACCTCTCAAATACATGAGAATCCACTGTATTGCTTTCCAATGCTCTTTACCTAGATTATTCATATACCTACTCACAACTCCCACTCCATGTGCAATATCTGGTCTTGTGCACACCATGGCATACATCAAGCTTCCAACTACTGATGAATAGGGAATCTTGGACATGTACTCTATCTCTTCCCGTGTCTCTGGACATATATCCTTGATTAGTTTGAAATGGCTAGCCAAAGGTGTACTGACTGGTTTTCCATCCTGCATTCTAAACCTCTGCTACACCTTTTCTATGTACTCACCTTGAGACAATGTCAATTTGCAATTTTTACTGTCTCTTTGTTATTCTCATACCAAGGATTTGCTTTGAAGCACCCAAATCCTTCATCGCAAATGATTTAGCTAGTTTTATTTTGAGCACATTTATATCCTGCATGTTAGACCCTCCAACAAGCATGTCATCTACATACAATAACAAGATAATATATCTTCCGTTATATAGCCTCTTGAAATAAACATAGTGGTCAGAATGGCATCTATCATAACCTTGTTCTATCATAAACTTATCAAAATTCAAATACCACTACCTTGGAGCTTGCTTCAGGCCATACAAGCTCTTCTTCAACTTGCAAACCAAATTCTCCTTCCCTTTGACCTCATGCCCTTGTGGCTGATGCATATAAATCTCTTCCTCCAAATCTCCATGGAGAAAGGCTATTTTTACATCTAACTATTCAAGATGCAAATATTCTACCACCACTAGAATTAAAATAGTTCTAATTGAATTCATTTTAACAAGAGGAGAAAATATTTCATCAAAGTCTATACCTTTCTTTTGTGCAAACCCCTTTACAACAAGTCTAGCCTTGTATCACTTCTTTCCTCCATCTTCTTCCTTTAACCTGTAAACCCATTTATTCTGCAATGCCATTTTTTTTGCAGGCAACTTAACCAGATCCCAAGTCTGGTTTCTTACCAATGAGTCCATCTCCTCATCCATGCCTTGCTCCCACTTCTTTCTAGCTTCTACCTGCATTGCTTCTTCATAGCATTCTGGTTCACCAGAATTAGTCATCAATAAATAATAGAGTGAAGGAGAGAATTTTTCAAGGGGTATACTTAACCTAGTAGACTTTCTTACAGTTGCAGGAGTTTCAGGTACTTGCTACTGCTCTTGATTTTCTGGTGCCTTTGGATCTTCATTTTAGTTTATTTCATCAAGCACTGTGTACTATGTGTTTTCCTTTTCTTCTTTCTTTCCTTGTAACTGATCTTTGTACATGACCTTTTCATTGAATAATACATCTCTACTCCTAATGATTTTGTTATTTTTAAGATCCCATAAGTGATAACCAAAATCATCAACCCTGTATCCAATAAAGGTACATTTCTTGGATTTAGCCTCAATCTTTGTTCTATCATCTTTATCGATATGGACAAATGATTCACAACCAAAATTTCTCAGAAATGAGTATTTTACCTGTTTACCTATCCATTCCTCCTCTGGAATGCCACCATCCAAAGTGCTTCAAGGCCCTCTGTTTATTAAATAAACAGCAGTGTTTACATCATCAGCCCAAAACTGTAAGGGCAACCCTGCATGCAATCTCATACACCTTCCACACTCCATGATCATTCTATTCATCCTTTCTGACACACCATTTTCTTGTGGTGTTCTAGGGACTGTCTTCTCTCTGTGAATCCCATTGTGTGAACAGTAACTGTCAAACTCCTTGCTGCAGTACTCGCCTCCATTATTAGATCTAAGACATTTCAACCTTTTTCCTATCTCATTCTCAGCCAAAGATTTCCACTTCTTAAAAGTATCAAACACATCAGATTTCTGTCTAATGCAATAAACCGAAGTTTTTCTAGTTGCATCATCAATAAAAGTAACATAATAACGAGAGCCACCAAGAGATTGTACATGAGTTGGTCCCCATACATCTGTATGGAAAAGCTCTAACTTTTCACTCTTCTTTTGTTTCCCAACCCTAAGAAATCTAACTCTCTTATGTTTTCCATAAACACAGTTCTCATAGAATTCCAAGCTTACCTGCTTCAGATCTAGAAATAGTTTTCTTGAGTGGATAATTTGCATCCCCTTCTCACTCATGTGGCCAAGCCTATGATGCCACAGCACCACACCAATTTTTGTGGAAGCTACCGAGATAGAATAATCAATATTATGAGGACATAAATATAATGTACCTACCCTATCTCCTTTTGATATTACCAGTGATCCTTTAGTGATCTTCCACCACGTTTCTCCAAACGTAGACAAACAACCACTATCTCCCAACTTCCCTGTTGAGATTATATTTATTTTCATAGTAGGAATGTGTCTTACATCCTTTAGCATCCATTCACTTCCATTATTTAACTTAATCTGTACCTTACCCATTCCAACAATTTTACATGGTTCATCATCCCCCAATAAAACATGTCCAAAATCACCTTGAACATAATCATGAAAGAATTTCCTATGGGGTGTAGAATGACATGAAGCCCCTGAATCTACTACCCAGTAATCGCTAGTATTATCTAATGCAAGAATCAAAGCATCTTGTAACACATCACCTGCTACATTGGCTTCCTGGGTAGTCTCTTGCTGCCTCTCACCTTTCTTTTTTGGTGCTTTGTAGTGTTTCTTTAGGTGTCCTTTCTTACCATAGTTACAATACTCTATTTTTCCGAATCTGGACTTAGATCTTCCCTTCTTATACTTGCCATGATTTCCTGGGCTCCTTCCTCTCTCATTTTGTCTCCCTCTGCTCTCCATGGTCAACGCATTACCTGATGTTTCACCTGTGCTTTTTCTTCGCATTTCCTCGCTAAGAATAACATTAACAACATCATCAAACTTAAGAGTGTTTGAACTAGGGACAGAGTTACTTACAGCCATGACCAAGCTATTCCAACTTTCTGGCAATGAGCACAAGATTAGAAGAGCCCTAACCTCATCATCAAAGTTCACTTTTATAGAACTTAACTGACTGGTAAGTGTATTAAACTCATTTAAATGGTCATCAATAGATCCACCTTCCGACATCTTCATATTAAATAAATGCTTCATTAAAAATACCTTGTTAGAAGCTGAGGGTTTTTCATAGAGCTTACTCAATACACTCATCACACCCTCTGTTGTTTTTTCTTTCGAAATATTGAAGGCCACCAACGAAGCCAGTCACAGCCGTATTGTTCCAAGTGCCTTTCTATCAAGAACCTCCCATTCTTCATCCTTCATAGCCACCAATTGTTTTGCTTTTCCGCCCAACGACAGGTACAAATCCTTCTAGTATAGATAGTCCTCCATTTGCATCTTCCATAACTGATAGTTTTGGCCATTAAATTTCTCGACCCTAAACTTTCCTTCTTCCACCATTGCTCCCACTTGAACCAAGAACCCTTCTTTCCTACGAGTTTACCAACCAAATAGACCTTTTGTCTCTGATACCAATTGTTAGAAAATAGGACCGCAGAGCAATAACAGATATACAATTAAATCATTAACAAGATGCAAAACACATTAAAACATTACAGAGAGACATAGATATAATTTGGTTCACCCAAACAATGGGCTGCGTTCACAAAGAAATTTCCAGTCCTTTTATTACAGTCCAGAAAGGTGAAGGGATACAACCTGCAGCAAAACTGTTGCACTTCCTCTTCACGCTCTCATAGTCTCTCTTCCAATACAATACAATACCATACTCAGTCGTTTTACAATGCTTTCTTTTATAGGGGAAATACAATGGGAAAATTCTAGGGTTAACCTAATACCACGGGTCCGTAATACTGTACACTCATTCCCCTGAACCCCAAGCCAGGGGGAATGAGTGTAAAGTACACCTGGGGTACAAATACAACTGAATAATATCTATGGATCTGGAATATTAGGCTCCACAACCAACAATCAACTACTTAGTGTTTAAGCACAAATAGTGTAAGTTATCTTTGAAATAAAAGACTTCCCTGGGTTGACAATTTATATTGAGCATTCTACATTATGGTTTTAATTAACTGGCATATAGAGTGACCAACATTTTGGAGCCGTTGTTAGGGAAGGTAATGATTAGACAACATAGTAGTTGCATCCATTCATTTTTCTTTATTTTTTAAGTTTGCTTGTTCTTGGTTGCAAGAATATGAGAAGAGTACAACGTGGCATTCCTATAACCCCCAGAACTCCCCAGAATACTAACATTGCAAGTGGTCGAGGTCGTGGCAGAAACCCAGCAATAGGAAGAAGAAAGTTCATTGACGATCTGGTTGCTAGAACTAATTCCTCTATTGGATCTCTCCATCAGGGGTCCTCCATCAGAAGAATCCCAATTACCCCCAGGGTGGAAGCATCAGTTTCCACAGTGGAGAACACAGGAAGAGCTGTGACACCCTTAGGTGTCCCTGCGGAGGAGGAAATAGTTAGTGCTATGGGAGCAGATGATTGAGACATGACCTATCACATTAATGGGAAGGAGGTGACAAAGGAGGAGTGGACATAGTTTCATAAGAAGTAGGAATATCAGAAGAAACAAAGGCAAGAGAGAGAAGAAGAAAATATGAATAACAGGCACGAATTGGAAGATCATGAAGAGGTGATGGGAGAAAATCATCACAATGACGATGATCCCCCACTTGAGGGGATAATTTCCACACTCTAGTTCCCCATTCAATATCCAGTGGGACCATCCCCAATGAAAAAAATATCACCATCAATATTACATCGTTTTCATGGAAAGGCCACAAAGGATCCAAATGAATTCCTCTTCAAGTTTGACATCTTCTGTCACAACTATGACTACACTTCCAGTGAGCAGAAGTTAAAACTTTTCCCTGCTACTTTAAAGGATAATGTGCTATGTTGGTTCATGATCCTGGGTGGTGAAATTATCACCACGTGGGACCAAATGAAACAGGTGCTCTTGGAGAAATACGAGGAGTACTGCAACACCAAAGATAAAAGAGATGAGCTGTTCAAGATGGTACAAAGGGACAAAGAAAGTTTGGAATATTTTGTTGAGAGGCTCTTGTACAATGTACAAAGGGTTAGACATACTAATATGGGGTTAGATGTGCTCAAGATAATCCTACTTCGTGGGATTAGGGAAGACTTCCTAGGTATCATTAGAGAAAATTTGGGGTCTAAAATGGGCCTTATAATAAAACATGCCAACAATAAATTTTGTGAGTTGGAATTCAAGAACCAATAGAATTTGAATAAAATGAGTCAACCATAATGGTTGAATTGACATATTTGTCATAAAAGAAAACTACTTTTTTTGTTCGTATTTTCAACACATCTCCCTGTGTTTTTACTCAAATTTCAAACGAGAGAGCTCATTGGACGTGGAATTTAATTCTGCATCCAACGAGTACCCACACTGCATACTTTTGACGGACCCCGCTACCCCAAAAACAAGAAATACCTGAAAAAATAAGATGATGACATCATCATCACATTTTTTCAGGTATTTCTTGTTTTTGGGGTAGCGGGGTCCGTCAAAAGTATGCAGTTTGGGTACACGTTGGATGTGAAATTAAATTCCACATCCAATGAGCTCTCCCGCTCATAATTTGAGTAAAATCATAGGGATATATGTCGAAAATACGAACACAAAAAGTAGTTTTTTCATTCTTCCCCCAAAATTAATAACTATTATTTTATTATTTTAACTATTATTTTATTATTTTCCTTAGGATGCCCATTTTAGACCTCAAATATATTCTAATGGTTGAACCTGCTGGGAAAGGGGGATATCTCAAAGGACTCCTTTGAAAATATTGTTGAATTATGCAGAAGGTATTCCAGAGGATCTTCCAGGACCAACAAATAGGATAAATTGGAACGAGATGTCTTTGACAGAACACAGAAGTCATCCAATGGAGGAGCCACCTAAGCAGAAAAAAGCAACCTTCTCGAGAACTTCAAAATAGAAATGATGAGCTTCGTCTCCTCAAAAATAGATGTCCTAAGGGTGAAGCAGAAACAAGTAGTAGAGGGTTTAACACTCGGTGTATTCTGCCCTAAATGTAGGAAGAAACATCCCATGAAGGAGTGCCCACTCGACAAAGTAGAAGTGTGTCATCGCTATGAATTGAACCATGATACAAAGGAGTTCCCCTCACTACCTCAAGTGAAGTCATTTCTGCAAGAATCAACTCCAGACGTGGAACCAACCTACTTCATTGCCTAGAAAAATCCTTGGCAGCCACGAAACCAAGGTATGACTCCAGACTTGTTTCCATTTTTGAATAATTATAGGAATAATTGGAATAATATGCATCACATGAATATACAATTCCATTCACCTTATTCCAACCATTAATGGCATCCTTCTCAACCTCCTATGCAGAATTTCAACTACTGGAACTCTTGGACACAACCACCAAACCAATAGA
>LPNX010257141.1:3849-45490 GCA_001517045.1 Pseudotsuga menziesii | reverse complement strand
ATATAAATGGCTAATCATGACAAGGAAAGCACTTATAATTCAAATCACATCAATATGCCAATAGGGTGACAACTATAGGACATCAATTAATCTGAATAAAATCTGAATAACACATTCAAGCATAAGCATAGATAAGACAGAAAATGGAAGTTGAACATATGATAACAAAAGAGCTTATAGTAGGTCATGAGCAATATGAGAATCTTGACAATAGTAATGGTCTACAAGTCCCTGAAGTTGAACATTTTCAATAAAATAAGTCTTAGGCTTTATAGCCTTTACAAAAATACTCAAATCCTAAAAACTTGGATCCGATTCATTAAAAATAAACAAAATAATTGTTTTTTGCATAATTAGGTAAAAAAACCCTAATTAACTACTAGTCTAACTATCTGTAGAATTCATTCACTGTTTGAACCTTCTAATAACTGAAGTAAGTACCAGCAATCACTGCCACTATTCTTCTACTGGTTAAGTCACTATTTCACTTTGACAGCTAAGTGTTGGTGACCTTTTCTACTGTTATGTCACAGCAAAACTGAATCATACCTTCCCTAATGTTTTCTTTAGCGTCCTTCATCTTTATACTTCATCCTTGAGCCATCCATGTTCGCTCAAAACTGGTCCTACATGTCAAAATTTAATATTATGCCTATGTCTGCTTTCAATGCTTAAGAGGCCAAAATATTAGAACCATTAGCTACCAAAAGTCGCTTTCGATGGCTAATGAACTACCTCAGCGTCCGCCTAAGCCACCGAAAGCCCTGTTCTTCAAAAATTCTTAGGCCACCTCCAAAACTGTTTTGTCAAGTTTGTCTGCTTGTCTTTCTCATTCAGCGGGCTTTGTGTTAGGAAGGTTAGTAGCATCTTGGCTTGCTTCTGGAGGCTGAAGGCTAACTACATCTTCAGCTAGGGTTTCCAATGTGAGGTGGCTGCTAGGGTTTAGCTTGGCCTCTTTCATTGGCAGTTTTTGCAGACTAATCATCCTATAAAATCTTGTGTTGTCTTTTAGGTACATTGTATTTAGTCTCTTTAAGAAAATATACCATTCTCTTTGCTCTAGGTAAGATTTATGCAGCAGCTTGTTCCTATTGGTCAATGTAGCATTATTCCTCTTTACCTCTTTGACCAAAACTTCCATCTCATATACTTGCCTCAGCAACTGATTTATCTTTTGAGTCTTGGGCTTTCTAGAGGAAGCCTTCTCTGCTGGTTCATTTTTCTCTTTTGGTGTAGGTGATGGTAGCTCTTGAATATCTTCTACAACCTGCAAAGCTAGCTCTACACCTTCTTCTTGTTCCTCTTCTGAATCTGAGTAGGGCAGGTTCAAAATGTTCTCACTATGTGTTGCAACTTCCTATCCCTTCTCACTGAAATCCAAGTTTCTTTTGACCTTCTTGGCTTTGGAAGAGGGGGGAGGTTTTTCTGCTGCTGCTGGGGATATAACCCTTCTCTTTCTTCTCCCACTTCTTGGTGTGCTGGAATTTTTGGCAGGAGACTTCCCCTTTTCTTCTAGCTGTAGGCCTGTTTCAAAACCATTCCAAAATAGGAAATAAGGCCATGCAATATTCCTCCTTTTCAGCAACCCTTGGATCAGCAGTTGGATAATGCCATGATGAGACAGTATGCCAGCAATCTTGGTTGGCTAGGCCTTCACCTGGTGTGCCATCTTTGCCAAACTCCTGTGTAAGTAAAAAAGAAAATTCGGTGGGCTTCTCCCTATGAAGTGATTCATTAACTTAAAATGGTAGATCATAGCTTTGTTATATCTCCCTTCACATGTTATGTAGACCACAATGGCCTTCAATAGTTGCTTCCACCTCTCTTCTAGCCAGGAGGATGGTACACTTTTCTTCTACACCACCTCCCTATGCTCAAGCTTCATGTAAGATCTGAACTCTACATCTTTTGGTATGGTAGTCTTAAACCACTTCTCTCCTATTCTATGGAGTTCAATTACTTCAGTAATTAGGGTTTCATCTATCAGGAATTCTTCTTTTCCTATGACTTCCTTGGATCCATCGAAGCAGAGGGAAAATGCCCCAGCCACCTACTGGTGTGAACCTTAAATCTTCTCACAAAATATATAGCAGCCAACACCTTTGAACAATTAACAGACCTCTGGATGTGCCTCTAGGTAGCTGATATCTCCCAACTCCTACCTGAGAGCAAGTCCTCCCTTCTTCATCTTGCTGAATGCTACTCCTGTGTACCTGCAACAATAAAACTCAAGCTCTGTGGAATAGTGTCTTTTAGCAGGCTGCCTCTCAGAGATGGTTTTCTGATGGAGTGAAATGATCAATTCGAAGGTGGAGTGTACTGAAGGATGGGCACTGATTATGAGGGCTTTTAGTTTCATGATTGATGCTTAGGTCAGAGGGTGATGGCTCCATTTGATCTTTTCTAGACCCCTTGCCCAGCAATCATGTCAAAATCAACTTGGATATTCGGTGGGATTTTCTGCAGTTCTATGGATAGATGGAGGGAGAAGGAGGGTTTCATCACATCATTCATTATTAGTTTCAAATAACGACCTCATTACTCATTTCCTCATGCAGTTACACAGCCTCATGTCTTTTCGGTGGTTTATCACGCCCTTTACTAATCGTTGTCATGCTAACAGGATTTGATTTGATCGATTTTTAACTATTTCTCTCTTTCACCTTTTCGGTGGTTAACAGTCATCGGGAATTTTTCTACAAGCCACCGAAAAGATGGCTTTTGGTGGCTAATGAAATGATAATCCTTTTTCCCAAGCCACCGAAACCGTTTTCCCAATGTTGCGGTGAAACCCAGCTTTCGGTGGATAGTGGCCTCGCCGAATATTCCTTTTAACCATTGAAATCCCGTCCTTTCAGTGGCTAATGAAACGTAAGAGATTTCACCTAAGCCACCGAAAGTGTTTTTTCCCCAACACCTTTTTGTCTACTTTCGGTAGTTAACACCCTTCTTGAACTATTTACTAAGTTGTCGAAAGCATCACTTTTCGGTGGCTAATGAGATGTCTGACATCTCACCTAAGCCACCAAAATTGTTTTTACCATTTACTCGCTCGAGCCCGCTTTTGGTGGTTTCCCTTTATCCTGCATTAAACTGTTAGCTGCTGAAACAAAGTCTTTCGGTGGGTAATGAGCTATTAAGAACCCCGTCTCAGCCACCAAAAGCTAAAACTTCCAATTTCTTCAACCATAGCACAAACATAGACCTTCAATTTGGTAGTCATCTTTAAATATTTCATTACATGACTCGAATTCTTCATACTATCAAAATAAATTTATTTTGGGAGATAACATCTGGCTCCTACTTGTGGATGGGAACCTCCCTGTGAGGTCCCAAGAACCCCAGACCAAAATGCCTTTCCCTGAAGACAACTAAAAACTTAACACTATCATTTACTGTTCCATTGGGCATGGAGTTTATTCTGTAAGCAAAAACAACCTACTAACTACTAATTTACAATAACAAGGCCTCAAAGCCTCAAATAAAGTAAAGTTTCAGAAAATGCCCATTCATTGGGCCATCAAACACCTTTTCCCCTTCCATATTCTGCAATTTGAAGGTGTTATTCTTCTGTACCTGAGCTATCACAAAAGGGCCAATCCACAAAGAGTCAAACTTTCTATGTTTGCCCTTGTCTTGTCTAACAGCATCCCACTTGAGGACCCAATCTACAACCTGAAAGTTGTCTACTTTTGCTCTATTGTCAAACATGAACTTGATCCTCTGTTGATGGGCTTCTGATTTTCCTATCACTTATTCCCTGACTTGCTACAACTCCACCAAATCTATCATCCTCCTCACCATATCATTTGGTTCATCTTCCTCTTCCTGAAAGAATTTTTCCACTGGCTGAATGAGTTGAATAGAAAAATGGCCTTGGTACCATAAACTAATTTGAGTGGAGAAGTCCGGATAGATCTTTTGTCTATTACCCTATCATCCCATAAAGCAAACTTAAGCTTAGAATCCCATCTTTTCTGATTTGTCTCTAATAATTTTCTAATGATCTTGACTAGACTTTTATTGGATGACTCAGCCAGGCCATTGCCTTGAGGATTATAGGATGTGGAATGCACCAGCTGAATGCCCATTGACTCACACATTTTCACCAATGCCCCAGCTTTGAAATATGGTTCATTATCAGTCACTAACCTTACTGGGCATCCAAACCTACTAAAGATATTCTCATACAAAAACTTCATGATGACCTAATGAGTGGCATTCCTAGTGGGTACTACCTCTATCCACTTGGTAAAGTAGTCTGTGGCTACTAGGATCCATTTATGCTACCCACTGGAAGATGGATTTATTTCACCTATGAAATCCAGACCCCATTGCTGGAAAGGCCCATTCACTACAATAGACCTAAGGGGCAAGGATTTGAGTTGTTGCTTACAAAGGTACATATATCACCAAAAAGGACTAGCCAATAGTACCCTGTCCTTAGGATCTTGTGGTCTGTGGTCTTCCAATAATGATGGACCCCACATGTGCAGGAATGAAAGTGATGCATGACCTAATCTAATTCTTCTTTATCTAGACATCTCAACAAAACCCCAGACAGATATTTCCAGTACAGCGGTTTATCACCTATGCAGAATTTAATAGATTTTAATTTAAGAGCTCGTTCTTGATTAGGAGTGAGACCAGGAGGAACTTCTAATTTCTGCAAAAAAAGAATAATACCTGAGTACCACTCACATGAATATAGGCTTTCAGCCACTGGTGAATTTCATTCTAATCTTGAACTCCCTCTGCTGCTATTACAGTTTGCAATTTCACTGAATTGACACGAGTGAAGTTTATCCCCATTAGTTCACAGTTTTCTTTAGCCATGAGTTTGGACAGACCTAGTCCTTTTAATAACTTAGTGGGCTTCACCTCTACATCAAACTCAATGAGCTTGGAAATCCACTTAGCTCTCTTTCCATCAATGTCAGGCTGAGTCAAAACATCCTTCACAGCAACTAAAGGGACATATGCAAGAAATTTTGCATGGAGAATGTAAATCCTGAAGGTCTTCAATGAATTGATGAGAGAATAAGCCTGCTTCTCAATTGGATCATACTTAAGCTCAGCAACACTCATGGTTTTGCTGAAGAATGCAATTGGATGATCGAGAACCTCATCATCTTTTTGTAACAACACAGTTGCCACTGTGTCATATGATGCAAAGGAGAAAATATAAAAACTCTTGGTATAGTCCAGACTAATCAGGGTTGGGGCCTCCATGATAGCCTTCTTGATGTCTTTGAAAGAGATTCTTGCCTGGTCAGTCCATTTTATTTCTGCATCCTTTTTCAGTATGGCTGTTATGTGCTTTATCAACTCAGAGAAATTAGGGATGAACCTCCTGACAAAGTTTATCTTACCCAAAAAGGATTGAATATCCCTTTTTGACCTCAGTATGGATAGCTTCTGGATTACTTCCACTCTTACCGGATCAATATTTACACATTCAGTTGAGACCATGTGACCTAGGAGTTTCCCCTCACTGATTGCAAACTAGGACTTCTTAGGGTTGAGTGATATTCCAAACCTCCTGCACTTTAGAAATACCCTCCTCAAATACTGCAAATGGTCATGATGGCTGTGAGAGTAAATAGTTAGGTCATCCAAGTATATAAGCACAAATTTATCTTTCAACCCTACAAAATCTAGGTCCATGGCTCTCTGAAAGATAGCCCCAGCATTCATCAGCTCAAATGGCATTTTAGCATACATAAAAGTGCCCCAGGGGGTGGTAAAAGCAGTCTTCTCTTCGTCATCAGGGTGCACAGCAATTTGGTTGTATCCAAAGAAGCCATCCAGGAATGACATGACACTAGCCCTTGATACTCTTTGCAATAGGTGTTCCATATTGGGCAGTGGATAGTTTTCTTTTTTGGAACATTTGTTCAGGTTTCTAAAATCCACACACAACCTAATTTCCCCATTCTTCTTCCTTACCACCACCCATTCTTCTTTCTTACCACCACTAGGTTTGCAATCCACTTGGAATACCTGAGGGGGATTATGATTTTGGCTTTGAGGAGCTTATGGATTTCTTTTTCAATTACAGGCAGTAGGAGAGGATTGATGGATCTCAGCTTCTGCTGGAAAGGGATGGTATTCTTCTCCAAAGGAATCCTGTGTTGGATGATATTGGTGTCATAGGTTTTCAAGTCACTGTACTCCCAGGAAAATATATCAACATATTCTTTTATCATGCTACAAAATTTGGACCTCTGATCAGCAGTCAACTCAGTGGACAGATTTATCATTTTTGGATGGCTTTGGCTACCTATGTTTTTCTCTTGGACAATAGGGTCTTGCTCCTTTTTGGCAGGCTTGAAAGGGATGCCATTATGAGCAAAAATCTCTTCCAGAGGTACTATAACCTTAGGTATATAATTGTTGGGTAATTGTACAATATTTTTATCAACTACTTTATCTTTCAACTTGAGCTGTTGGGATTCCTCCATGTTTAGGTTTTCCTGATCTATATGTATATCAGAGAATTCATCTACTAGCTGAAGGAATTTACTAAGCTCATCATCATTCTCAAACACCTTCCAAAATTTGACATTATCTAGCAAGGAAGGTCTATACTTGACTTGAACATCCTAGCTAAGCTTAGGAGGTAAAGGAGGAACAAACAGACTTGCAAAGACAGCCAGGGAATCAGCCAGGTGATTCAAAGCCCTAGGTATATATGACAGTTCAAAAAACACAAAGGAGTCTCTGAGTTTCCATACCTCATCCCTGTAGGCCTTCAGTGTGACATTTTTTGCTTGAAAAGTGTTGTTGAACTGATGTATAATAAGGTCTACATCTCCAAAGATTCTCATGCACATGATCCCCATCTCCTTGGTAGCTTTAACTCTTAGCCAGTAAGGCTTCATATTCTTCTGTATTATTAGTGGTTTCAAATTCAAGCTTATAAGATAGATGAATCTTTTCTTTGGATGGAGAGATCAATACTACACCTGCACCTGCTGAGTTCCGAGTGCTAGCCCCATCAAAATACATGTTCTAGACTATTGTGGTCACTTCTTCGGGCTGCTGATAGGTGGGCTTGGTAAGTTGGACTGGTGTTTGCTGAGAATCATCTATTTGTAGAATACATGATCCAAAATCAGTGTCTACTACATAGATGTGGTGGTTCACTGAATTCCTTTCATTGCTTATGATGTAGGCAAGCTAATTTTCTCTGTAAAGCCTCTTGGTCTCCCCTCCAAACATGGGGATTGTGGAATATGTAAGGTCCATCTAAAGGGTGCCCCCTATCCTTTTACTCCATGATAGAGATAGCAAGAGACCAAATTTGGGAGGGATATCAGCCACCACAATGTCCATCATGATGCTTTTTGAAGGTAGCTGAGATAGGTTTACAACAAGGTCTTTGATGAGGCCCAGGAACTTGACCTTTCTGGAGTCAAAGGAGAACAAATCATGGTAGGGATTTGTAATGCTGATACCAAGCTCATCCATCACAACTTTTGGCATTAGGTTATCGGAAGCTCCTGAGTCCAGCAGACAGTTATGAAGGACTTTAACATGGATATTCAAGGATATGTATAGAAAGGTGGGCATCAATCCTTTAGGTCTTCGATCATGGGGCCTAGGGTTACAATAGGTTTGTCATATTGCAGATTTACATAGTCAGTATCAATATGCACCTTTGGCTAAAGAGAATTCAGTATGGAAGATTTGAATGCATCATTTTTCATTAGCTCAATTAATGGGAAAGGGATCTTCAATTTCTGAATCTCTGACTCGAGGTTGAAAGGCTAATGCAATCTATCAGGAAACCTTACCTCATGTACTGGAGCTTTGAGTTGGACATGGTCAGGGCTTGATGAAGGTGTTGGTTTTTGCAATGGTTTGGAAAGGACAGTCATTTTCTTTGGTAAAACAGTAGCCTCTTTGGCTGGTGCAGCAAGATGTTTGATAGGAACAACATTCTTATTTAGAGGAGAAACCATCCTAGACCTCAGATTATAACCCCCTTGACCATCAACCTGATATACTATTTCTTCACTGATCTGCTCATTAATTAGGGCTTCCTCATATTCTGCCCATGTTAGAAAAGAATAGTCAACTTCATCCTCCATGCATTGAATGTGTTCTTTAGCCTCTCCTTCCTAAATGAACTCTTGCTCTTCTTCTAGTACAGCATTCTGAAATGGAGCTCTAATTCTCTGATCTTCCCCTTGATTCCTTTCCCTTCTGAGGATCTGAACTGGGGGGTTTCCTCCTCTATAAGGGATGAAATTAGAGTTTCGAGGAACAAAATCACTTGGCCCTTTACCCTTCACAGGTATCTATCCTTGGTCCTTTAGCTTAGACATTTCACCAGTCAGGTTATCTAATAGTTTGTTCATTTTGTCAATCTTGTTCTCTAATGAAAAATCCCCAGTAGGGTCTGTTGGATGCTTCTTCCTGTCTATCTTTCCTTTGACCTTCTGAGATGCCACAATGTTAGATTCTACCTCTAGGGCAGCATCCTGCATGAGTGATAAGGAGGCAGACCTCCTTTCTCTGAGAAGTAGGCATAAATCTGAGTCAAAGGCATTTGCATAAGTTATCCTGGCTGAGGTATCAGTGGGCTTGATTTCAGTGGGGATTTTGCTGTACATATTGTTGAACCTCTTGGTGAAGTTGGAGATAGACTCCCCATTCTCTCTTTTCAAGTTGTTAAACTATGTTATACAATAGAGGTAGTCTCTCCTCTCTCCCCAATGTTTTAGAAAGATGTCATCTAGGGCTTCAATGCCTGCTACTGATCCAGCAGGCAGTTCTTTGAACCATTTCCTAGACTAACCATCTAGGCTTTGTACAAAAACCTTAGTCCACACATCTTCCTGTTATATATTAATGTTCTTAGCATAACTATAAAATGCCTCTAGATGTTTTTCAGCTGTGAAATCTCCCTCTCCTGTGAACTTAGGCATGTGCTTGAGGTAGTCTCCAGTGGGCATGGCCAAGAGAGGGTTAGGCAAATTTAGGGGGGCATACCTAGCTACCAGGATCCTTTCCATTTTGGTCAATTGAGGGGCAGCCATATTGGAAATGGGTATGGAAAGGGTGGAGGAAGGTAATACTAATGTAGGTAGTAGCTGAGAAGGTGGTTGTAAACTTATCCCAGTGGAGTCACCAGGGATTGGATATTCACAAGCAGCAGTGCTTGAATATGCCCAAACCCTAGAAATTTCTGATGTATTTATAAATTCCTGATAATTAAGTGTTTCAGCAGAATAAATAATAGAAGAAATATTTCTTGAAATACCTGATGTAGCTTCCTTTGCAGCATTGCTGGTCTACCTTAGTGAATCCCTAGCTCTTCTCAGAATCTCTTCTAGATATGAAACCGGTCTTGCTGGTGGCCCTTGAGGGTTTGCTCTGGTACTTGGTCTTCTTGAAGCCACCTTATTTCAATGGAGTAGCCAGATAGATGATTAAAACCGGAATAGTGTCCAAGCTTTATTTATCATCAAAGCAAGGATCTATGTCGTCTCCCAGGGAAGCTAAGCTTCAGTCTCCAGTCCCCGGCAACGACACCAATTTGTTATCACTCCATGAAACTCCTCTGGGTTGTAGCTCGAGGATGCCTGGTAACTTAAATATTTTATGGTTTTCAAAATGGATCAACTCAGGTGACCTATAAACCTCACACTCTCAAGACATGCATGAAACTCAATCAGGGATAAGGCTTCTAATTACCACTGTTTAGAGGTTGACAATATGGTGTAGAGATGGAGAACTTATCATGCTAGCCCGATTCATACATAAAATAGATATATATAAATGGCTAATCATGACAAGGAAAGAACTTATAATTCAAATCACATCAATATGCCAATAGGGTGATAGCTATAGGACATCAATTAATCTGAATACAACCTGAATAACACATTCAAGCATAAGCACAGATCAGATAGAAAATGGAAGCTCAACATATGATAAAAAACGAGCTTATATTAGGTCATGAGCAATATGAGAAGCTTGATAATAGTAATGGTCTACAAGTCCCCGAAGTCAAACATTTTCAATAAACTAAGTCTTAGGCTTTGTAGCCTTTACAAAAATACTCAAATCCTGAAAACTTGGATCTGATTTAATAAAAATAAACAAAATAATTGTTTTTTGCATAATTAGGTCCAAAAACCCTAATTAACTACTAGTCTAACTATCTATAGAATTCGTTCACTGTTTGAACCTTCTGATAACTGAAGTAAGTACTGGCAATCACTGCCACTAGTCTTCCGCTGGTTAAGTCACTGTTTCACTTTGACAGCTAAGTGTTGGTGACCTTTTCTACTGTTATCTCACAACAAAACTGAAGCACACCTTCCCTGATGTTTTCTTTAGCGTCCTTTATCATTATACTTCATCCTTGAGTCATTCATGTTTGCCCAAAACTGGTCCTGCATGTCAAAATTTAATATTATGCCTCTGTCTACTTTTCGTGGTTAAGAGGCCAAAATATCATAACCGTTAGCTACCGAAATCAGGGCTTTCAGTGGCTAATGAACTGCCTCAGTGTCCACCTAAGCCACTGAAAGCCCTATTCTTCAAAAATTCTTAGGCCACATCCAAAACTGTTCTGTCAAGCTTGTCTGCTTGTCTTTCTCATTCAGCAGGCTCTGTGTTAGGAAGGTTAACAACATCCAGGCTTGCTTCTAGAGGCTGAAGGCTAACTACAGCTTTAGCTAGGGTTTCCAATGTGAGGTGGCTGCTAGGGTTTAGCTTGGCCTCCTTCATTTACAGTTTCTAAATACTAATCATCCTATACAATCTTGTGTTGTCTTTTAGGTACATTGTATTTAGTCTCTTTAAGAAAATATACCTTTCTCTCTACTCTAGGTAAGCTTTATGCAGCAGCTTGTTCCTACTAGTCAATGTAGCATTATTCCTCTTTACCTCTCTGACCAAAACTTCCATCTCATATACTTGCCTCAGAAACTGATTTATCTTTTGATTCTTGGGCTTGCTAGAGGAATCCTTCTTTGCTAGTTCATATTGCTCTCTGGTGTAGGTGATGGTAGCTCTTGAATCTCTTCTACAACATGCAAAGATAGTTCTTCACCTTCTTCTTGTTCCTCTTATGAATCTAAGTAGGGAAGGTTCAAAATGTTCTCACTGTGTGTTGCAACTTCCTAGCCCTTCTCACTGAAATCCAATTTTATTTTGACCTTCTTGTATTTGGAAGAGGAGGGAGGTTATTCTGCTGCTGCTAGGGATATAGCCCTTCTCTTTCTTCTCCCACTTCTTGGTGTGCTAGACTTTTTGGTAGGAGACTTCTCCTTTTCTTCTGGTTATAGGCCTGTTTCAAAATCATTCCAAAATAGGAAATAAGGCCATGCCATATTCCTCCTTTCCAGAAATTCTCAAATCAGCAGTTGGATAAGGCCATGATGAGATAGTCTGCCAGCAATCTTGGTTGGCTGGGACTTCACCTGGTGTGCCATCTTTGCCAAACTCCTGTGTAAGTAAAAAGGCAAATTCAGTGGGCTTATCCCTATGAAGTGGTTCATTAACTTAAAATGGTAGATCATAGCTCTGATATATCTCCCTTGACATGTTATGTAGACCACAATGGCCTTCAGCAGTTGCTTCCACCTCTCTTCTATCCAGGAGGATGGTACACTTTTCTTCCACACCAACTCCCTATGGTCAGGCTTCAGGTAAGATCTGAACTCTACATCTTTTGGTATGGTAGTCTTAAACCACTTCTCTCCTATGCTAGGGAGTTCAGTTACTTTAGTAATTAGGGTTTCATCTATCAGGAATTATTCTTTGCCTATGATTGCCTTAGAGCCATCGAAGGAGAGGGAAAATACCTCAGCCACCTACTGGTGTGAACCTTGAATCTTCTCACAAAACCTATAGCATCCAGCATCTTTGAATAATTGACAGACCTCTGGATGTGCCTCCAGGTAGCTGATATCTCCCAACTCCTACCTGAGAGCAGGTCCTCCCTTCTTCATCTTGTTGAATGCTACTCCTATGTACCTACAGCATTAAAACTCAAGCTCTGTGGAATAGTGAATTTTAGTATGCTGCCTCTCAGAGATGGTTTTCTGGTGGAGTGAAATGGTCAATTCGAAGGTGGAGTGTACTGAAGGATGGGAACTGATTATGAGGGATTTTAGTTGCATGATTGATGCTTAGGTCAGAGGGTGATGGCTCCATTTGATCTTTTCGAGACCCCTTGCCCAGCAATCATGTCAAAATCAACTTGGATATGCGGTGGGATTTTCTGTAGTTTTGTGGACGAATGGAGGGAGAAGGAGGGTTTCATCACATCAGTCATTATCAATTTCAAATAACGACCTCATTACTCATTTCCTCATGGATTTATGTGGCCTCATGTCCTTTTGATGGTTTATCACGCCCTTTATTGGTCGTTATCTTGCTGACAGGGTTTGATTTGACCGATTTCTAACCATTTCTCTCTTTTGCCTTTTCGGTGGTTAATAGTCTTCGGAAATTTATCTACAAGCCGCCAAAAATATGGCTTTCGGTGTCTAATGAAATGATAATCCTTTCACCCAAGCCACCGAAACCATTTTCCCAATGTCACGGTGAAACCTAGCTTTTGGCAGATAGTGGCCCTCGCCGAATATTCCTTCTAACTGCCAAAAGCCCATCCTTTCAGTGGCTAATGAAACGTAAGAGATTTTTCCTAAGCCATCGAAAGCGCTTTTTCCCCAATGACTTTTTGCCTGCTTTCGGCAGTTAACGCCCTTCTCGAACTTTTTACTAAGCTGCCGAAAGCATCACTTTTCGATGGCTAATGAGATGTCTAACGTCTCGCCTAAGCCACTGAAAGTGTTTTTACCATTTACTTGCTCGGGCTCGCTTTCAATGGCTTACCTTTATCCTGCGTTAAACTGTTAGTTGCCAAAACAAATCCTTTCAGTGGCTAATGAGCTATTAAGAACCCCACCTAATCCATCGAAAGCTAAAACTTTCAATTTCTTCAACCATAGCACAAATAGAGACCTTCAATTTGTTAGTCATCTTTAAATCTATCATTACATGACTCAAATTCTTCATACTATCAAAATAAATTTATTTTGGGAGATAACAGTCTCCTGGGTGGAGGAACTTCCATCCAGGAAACCAATTTCCCCATAGCCAATCTCCTCAATAGTTTCCACACCAACAATACCCTCCTCAACAATACCCTCAACCATATCAGCAATACTAGCAGCTGTAGCTGCAACTCTAGAACATTGGTGCACCCAATATGCCTATACGACCGTAGCTTCCTGCTCAACCTAACCCCAACCCGAACAATATAGCAGTCCATCAGTTTGAGATGGACAACATGCCAACTTACTCCATTACTCCAGTTCCCTGTAACGACATACGCTTATGATCAAGGAGAGTAGTGGAGCCTCTAGTCATTGAGGATGTTCCATCCTCTGTGTCTGAAGAAAGGATGACCCAACAATACTTATCCCACACAGTAGTCCCCATTATTGAGGATGTTGAAATACTTACGGACACACCAGCTAAAACACACAGAGAAACAGCTATTGAAACGTAGCCTACACAACTGATTAGAGAACCATCATATCCTGAAATACTAACACTACAGAAAGCAGTGGAACAACCTCAGTTTAACCTCTTAGGAGAGTTAAAAAATATTTATGTCAAAATTCCACTGTTGCAGGCCCTCCATGATGTGCCTGTTTATGCCAAAACAGTCCGAGACCTGTATGTAAGAAACCAGGTAGAAAACCCCAAGATCCTCCCACTGTCCATGTCATAGGGAAAATATCTGAATCGATAATGGGAAAAACTCTCCTGGCCAAATATGATGACCCTGGGAACCCTACTATCACCGTGTAGATTGGGAACACACAGATACCGAATGTGTTGTTATATCTAGGTGCAGCTATTAACATTATGGCCATAGAAACTGTATGAAAACTTGGGCTCACCAATATTCAGCTAACCCCTACCATTCTAGAACTAGCTGAGGGAATATTGGATGACCTTGTCATCACAGTTGATTTGTGGGACTACCCTACTGACTTCTTGGTTTTACAACCCAAGTTGCAGCTAGGAGGAAACCCGTTGATCCTGGGAAGACCTCGATTAGCTACAGTAGAGGTTTGCATCAACTGTTGGTCAGGGTCTATGATCATCTCAGATGGGACCGAAACAAAAAACCTTACCCTGTATCCTCCAGCTCGACCTAGTCTAGAAGCTGAAATTCCATTATGGATGGAGCTAGAGGAAGAGGATGGCATTCATCCACTGTTAACAATAGGGAAGGCCTTGAATTTCAAGGATGAAATAGAGGACGATGCCATTAATAGTTTCATCAATGAGCCCACTTCTATCAACAAACAAATTTAGCAGGTCCTGAGTAGTACCCTAGGTGAAGAAGAGCAAGAAAATATCATAGAGGAGACATTAGTCAGTGACACTAACATAATTCCAGCGCTGAAAAATTTGAAAAGTGTTCTAGTTTAGATAGATCCGAGAAAAACACTGAGTATCAATCCGAATCTCGCTCTTGATGAACATGAACGGTTGATCACTCTATTGAAAAAGCACAAAGGGGAATTTGCATGGGAGTACACAGATATGAAGGGTTTCCCTTCTAATCTATGCACCCACCACATTTATATCAAAAGTGACTCTTGACCTGTGTGCCAACCACAACGAAGGATGAACCCCAATCTTAGGGACATTGTGAAGGAGGAAATTCAAAAACTCTTGGAAGCAGGGTTTATATACCTGATCTCAGACAGCGAGTGGGTTTCTCCACTCGTGATATTACCCAATAAGAATGGGAAATTTAGAGTCTACGTGGATTATAGAGAATTAAACAAGGCAACACATAAAGTTCACTTTCCTCTTCCTTTCATCGATCAGGTACTTGACACCCTGTCTGGGAAGAAGTTCTTCTCCTTTCTGGATGGGTTTAGCAGGTACAATCAGATCCAGATTGCTCCTAAGGACCAAGACAAGACCACCTTTACCTATCCCTGGGGTACCTTTGCATACATGGTACTCCCCTTCGCTTTGTGCAATACACCGGCCACCTTTCAGAGAGCTGTGATCGACATGTTTTCAGAGATGGTCAATGATAGTATGGAGGTTTTCATGGATGAATTTACCCCATATGGCAGTGATTTTGAGGAGGCACTGAAAAAATTAGAGAAGGTTTTAACACGCTATGAGCAGACCCAACTATCTTTGAGCACTGAAAAGTGCCATGTGATGATGAGCGAGGGTGTAGTGCTGGGGCACTTTATCTTCGTTGATGGTATCCAAGTAGATCCATCCAAAATTAGGGTAATTGAAAATATACCCGTTCCTGGAACATAGAAAGAGGTATGTAGCTTCTTAGGGAATGATGGTTATTATAGAAGATTTATAGAAAAAAATTTCAAACTAGCTTCTCCTTTATTTACCTTGTTGATGAAGGATGTATAGTTTATTTGGAATGATGCATGCCAGACAACATTCACTGAACTTAAGAAGAGGCTATCTACAACTCCTATCTTAAGGGGGGCGAATTGGGATCTGCCTTTCCACATTTCTTCAGATGCCTCTAACACTACCATTTGAGCAATGCTGGGACAACAGGATGGCCAAGCACCATTACTACATCAGTAAAAACTTGGCTCTTGCTGAACTCAATTGTGACTATTACAGAGAAAGAAATTTTAGCCATTGTTTACTCCATTAACAAATTTAGGCATTGCATCACTGGATATCCCACCTTTGTACACATTGACCATTCGTCCATCAAGTGTTTAATGAACAAACCAGTTACAAATGCTAGGATAACTAGATGGTTGTTACCATTACAGGAGTTCGATATTACCATTGTTGACAGGCCTGGGAAAGAAAATGTTGTTGCTGAATTTTTATCTCATTTTACTAACAGTGATGATAGCTTACCAGTTGAAGATTCTTTCCCAGATGAACATTTATTTGCAGTTTCAGCTCACTCCCTTTGGTATGCAGATGTTTCTAACTACTTGTCCATAAGCAAGGTTCTGACACATTTATCAAAAAGAGAGAAAAGGAAAATGATTCAACAAAGTGCCAGGTATGGTTAGATAGATGGTCATCTTTTCTACACAGGTCCTAATCTTGAGATCAGAAGATGTGTCAAGGACGATGAATTCTTCCATATCTTGAAGGCTTGTCATGATGATCCATGTGGAGGACATTTTGTGAACAAAAGGACAGGTCATAAGGTGTTAAGAATGGGCTATTATTGGCCAACAGTTTTTTAGCGATGCCAAGAAGTATGTCTAGGCTTGTGATAGATGTTAGAGAATGGGCCAACCTAACAAATTGGATGAAATGTATTTGCAACCACAATTGGTGGTTGAACCCTTTGACATATTGGCCTTAGATTTTGTTGGGCCTATCAACCCTTCCTCGAAGGAGAAAGCTTACATTTTAGTTTGCACTGACTACATGAAAAAATGGGTGGAGGATGTGGTGTTGGTGAAAACCAATGACCAAGCTGTAATAGAATTCTTATATAGGGAAATATTCACTCATTTTGGGGTACCCAAGGAAATAATAACAAATGGAGGACCACAGTTTGTGTCACATAAATTTGAATTTGTGCTACAGAAGTACCATATTCAGTATAGGATAACTTCACCTTACTATCCCCAGGCCAATGGCCAAGTGGAAAGTACCCATAAAGTTATCGAAGATATCCTTACTAAAACAGTCAGAAGCCATCATAGAGACTGGGCTGACAGGCTTCCAAAAGCACTGTGGGAATATCACACTACTTGGTGCAATACTACAGGATTCTCCCCCTATGACTTGGTGTATGGTAAGAGTGTTGTATTCCCTATCGAATTTGAAATCAAGACTTTGAGGATGGAAATGGATGTAAACTTGGATGTAACAGAGGCACATAAGAGTAGACTAAATCAATTAAATGAACTTGATGAAAAATGTATAGCTGCAGTGGACCAAACATCATTGATTCAGCAGCAGCGATCCAAATGGCACGATCGCTTCATCAAGAAGAATGTCTTTTGTGAAGGAGACTGGGCATTATTATATGATTCAAGGTTAAAAAGGGACTTCAAAGGTAAGTTGCGCACAAGATGGTTGGGTCCATATCAGATAGACAAAGTGTTTGATAATGGTATAGTCCGCCTGGTCACCATTGATGAAAACCATACACCATTATTTGCTAATGATCATAGGCTGCGACTGTACCACAAGCCAATTTCAAGGGACGTGTTTATTTCACAGGTTGCAGCTGATCCAAGATACCAGTTAGCGCCTTGGCAGGAGTCTTTCTCTACCCCTGTTAATCTTTAGAAATCACTGTGATCTCCACACAATTTTTTTTTGTACATAAATAAATTGATGTTTGTTGTTTTTATTCCTTCTTTCTTTGTTTTCCTTTATGCTTGATCGTTTTTGAAGAATCTATGCAGGAACTAACTTAAGGGGCAATGGTCATGACTATGCCTGACAACAGTGAACCCCTATTCTAATTTCCCACTTTGGAAAAATCTCCATGAATAAGAAACGAAATCGAATGATGACCAATTCCACGTAAATCTGGCCATTTTCCCATTTCACGCAGCTATGACTCCATAAAACCTGCCTATTTTTTTGTTTTGTGCAAGTACAAATCTGTAAAAACCTTTCCATTTTCCCGTTCCATACAGCTACAACTCCATAAAACTCGACTATTTTCCTGTTCTGTGCAGCTGCGACTCCGTAAAACCTGCCTATTTTTTCCATTTCGTGCAGCTGCGACTTTGTAAAAACCTTTCCATTTTTTTGTTCTGTGCAACTACGAATCCATAAAACCTGCCTATTTTTCCATTTTGCGTAGCTGCGACTCCGTAAAAACATTTCCATTTTCCCGTTCCGTGCAACTGCAACTTCGTAAAACTCACCTATTTTCCCATTCCGTGCAACTGCAACTCCGTAAAACTTGCCTATTTTTCCATTCTGCACAGCTGCGACTCCACCAATTTTAGCAAAATTTTCCTATTTTTCGTGGCTGCGAATCCTCTATATTTATCTACAGAAGGACTGCAAATCCTTCATATTTGTCCAAAATTTCTGTCGCCCGTGATTTTGTTGATTCTGACTCACCTCACGACTTCAATTATGTTTTCGTCAATATTGAAAAGACAGTTTTTGGCTCGCTGGAAGGAACATCATCGCAACACAGGCACAATTATGTTTAAAATTGATGACAACATTTGACACATGGTATTATCTTGAGAAGTCATAGATCATCGTATAATTGCTAAGGTACGGTTCCGATTATTTACATGATTAAGCATTAAGTAGATTTATAAAAATTAGTCATGCTCACCTTTTCATACCTGTCATTATACCCACGCTTCATTAACTATCCATCCGCACGAATTTATGGCTACTCAATCTTATCTTATGGCCGTCAACGTTTTCCTAATTTGGGGCCAAATCTTACTCATGATTCCCTGCTTTTGACTGTCTTAAATTTCCTAATTTGTTGAACCCCAACATTAGTTGTTTGTGCATTACTTTGTGCTATAACCTCCATTATTGGGCCTGTAAATTATTGAACTGATACTAGCATTCAGAAGGAAAGGAACCGTGGGTATCCCAGCCAGACACGAACCTACAAACATGCGTGAATTGCACAGAAATGCTGAGGTTTTTTCTATCTTCGCAGCTGCTGGCTGGACTGAGTATTTCCAACGATTAAGTGGCTTTCACCAAGAAACAGTTCTGTAATTTGCTTTGAATCTCATAGAAACCCATTTAGAGGTCAGGGGTTTACATATATAAGTTACTAAGGAGATTGTAACAGAGGTCACAGGCCTTCCTCAAATTGGAAGAGCCTAGTTTGGAAGACGAGTTCAAAATGCCACTGCAATACATGAATTTTTGTTAGCCGATGAATAGGTCCACCAAGCAAAGAGGGGAATATCATTACAGTCACTACCTCATCCCTGGAACGAAGTGGCAATCTTCTTGAAGAAGTACATTAAGTGTGAAGGTAGATATCAAACTATGTATTTCTCTAAATTCCTTTTACTGTCTCATTTGTGCCATAATGCCTTACTCAATATGCCCTTTTATCTATTTAAATACTTGCATCATATGGAGAGATTTGTGAAATCATCCAGACACCCATACTCATCCCTCACCCATCACGGCCTGATCAAATTGCTCATATTAAGGGATTTAGCTCAGAGAAACCAAACTTGGGAATGGTTTACTGGCCAACCCCCAATAAACCAGTTACCTGTACTTTTTCCTGGTGTTTCGTTAGAGTATGAAGCACCTGTACTCTTGAGGGGTGTTCAAACACAGGACGAAGAGGAGGCGCCAACTTAGTTGGGGGAATGGAAGAAGAGAGGGAAGACCAGAGTCCCTCCAATTCAGTTGGGGGAAAGATGAGGCAAAATCAGATAGTTAGGAAGAAGGGGATGAGGCAGAATCAGATAATCAGGAAGAAGGGGATGAAACAGAATCCGATAACCAAGAAGAAGAATCAGGTAAGGATGCAGTAGAAACAAACCCTACAAAAGCGATAGAGGATTTGGGAGCTCCGCCAGCAGAAGCTGAAGCTGGAGCAACATTCGATGCTGTGACAACTGAAGCTGAAGCTGTAGGAGCTATGATGATAGAAGAAAATGTAGATTTTTTCACCATCAAATCTTCTCTGGAATGGAGGGGAACTCTTATCGAGGAAGAAACAGAGATGGCAAATAATAGAGAAGACACTGAAATAGGAAACATTCCTTCTACATCAGCTACAGAATTGGAAGCCCTTCTACCACAAAGGAAGAGAAGAATATCAAAGGAGGAGGTGCAGGCATCAAGGCCAATGAGAAGAAGGAGAACCATTATAGTTGAAGCAGTAGAAGCAGTGCGGGAAAAATGGGAAAATATCGAAGAAAACATTGAATTTCCCATCTTGAGACCCAAGGAAAATGCTGCCCCACAAGAACCTATTGTAGAGGAACCTCAAATTGAGGGACTTCTGTTTGAAAATGGTCTGTTGAAGGAAGAGTTGCAAGCACTTCAAAAGGAAGTGGAAAGATTTCAGAAACATGTGGAAAGGAGATTGCACACACGTGTGGATGCTACAGATCAGATTGAAGGATCACTTTTGGCTGAGGAAGGTGATGAATTGAAAAAAGTAGTTTTCCCTGAGTGTGGAGAAATATTTAGTCAATCAGGATACAAAGTCACAGTGCATGAATTTGTGGCACAAAAACCCACACAGAAAATTGGAGAAGAGAGAGGCACATCTGTGGGAGAATTGAGAGATAAAGAAGAACCGGAAGTGGAAGGGATCCTTGATGTAGAGGTAAGGGAATGTGATCAATTTCAAGCTCAACCATAGGGTGGTTTTACACAAGAACCAAAAACCTTGGAAATGTTTGTTGAAGCCGCTACTCAATTGGGAGTGAGTGAGCCAGAGGTTGACATAATCCCTGATTTGAACCTAGGAGTCCTTACTATGACCCCAGAACAATCTCAGGACATAGAACTAGTGGAGGGATAATTTCAACAACAGGAAAATGTTGAATTTGATCAGGATGTTGTCACACAAGAACCAATATCCTCAAAAAAAACCTTTTTGAGACTCCCATTCAGCTAGGGGAAACTGATGTTGAGGTGGACATAATCCTCGATGTGGAATTAGGAGAAGATGAACAGATGCAGTCACAACCATCAGGGGATACTGCAACATTTGGGGAATAGTCTCATCTATCTAGGGACACTGAAATAATTGGGGACCAGCCTCATCTCTCATGGGATATGGAAGTAACTCAAGAGAAACCCAAGTCACCAAAGGATCTGGAAGAGAAGGAAGATATTACACAAGAATCATCATCTCTGCAGCCCCTTGTTGAAGCCACAGCTGAGAATCAAGAAGTTTCAGCTGAAACTCAAGAAGATACTAAGACTAGAATACAAGAATATGTTGCCACACAAGAACCCACATCTACACCTTTGTCTATTGAAGTTGACAAAAGGAGGTTTCAAGAAGGAGGTGCTGTCACACAAGAACTAGCATCCTTAGAATTGATTGTAGAATTACACTGGCAGGCAGAAGTTGTTGAACCACTGATGGAAGGGGAAACTGTTTCACTTCCAATCCAGAACAATCAGGCTGAAACATTGGATAATAAGGTATGGACACAATCTTCCCAAGAATTTTTCAATTTAGACTCTAATGAGGAGAAGGACGTAGGAGAGGAAAATATTCAAATTCTAATAGAAGAACTCTCACTCATGAAAATAGAAGTAAAGAAATGGAAAAGTGAGGTGGATAGATATCAGCAAGGAATTATTCCCATTGCTCAGCATAGGAAGACTATCGGTGAATTGAAGGAAATATGGGTAGAAGAGATAATATACCAAAAGTATCGTTAGGAAGAAGTACAGAAATAATTGAAGGAGTTGAAGAAGTTCAAGTCCATGCAAAAGGAGAAATACCAACTGTACATTCTCTCCTGAGAATTGATGAGATCTAGAGCTCCATCTCCCTCTTATCCTGTATTTTTATATGAACAGTTCACTTAGTTTAATATCAAGACACTAAAAGAAGGGAGACCTTATGAAGTAGCATCTTCAGACCAGTTTTTGGAAACATTTATGAAAAGTACCTTCACTAAGCAGAATCTTTTGTGTGAGATTTATTTACATGAAATCGTTTGCCCCTTGGACTGATATTCAAATCCCCCTCCTCACCTAGGTGATGTCTAGTTGAGGTATTTTTCTTCTTTTGTCAGTAGCCATGTGCAATGGGAGGATTCATTTTAGAAAATATCTCACAATGAGGCTCACTGTAATCTTTGGATTTGATGTGAACCTCAATCCCCTCGACTTGTTCGTAATCATCAAGCACAGAGGATTAAATGTCCCATCTAGACTCAACAACTGGTCTAGTTTCAAGAGAAAGTCATCTCCACTTGCGTTAGCCAGATTTCCAAGCAGCAATATTTGGCTTTGAAGGGCAGTAAGCATAGACGGTAGGCTTCCCCTTCATCAATTAAGAAAAGGGACCCTCATTGCTTCAAGAATTTTAAACGGGCTCTCCTTAGGGTTGAAGGGTACGTCGATTGTATGAGGAAGTGTGGATTTAACTGGTTGGGACTCAAATTTAAATTCCCTCTTATTTTGTGGACAATAAAACCATATAAGGAATATTTTTCATTGACAAAAGCAGAAGAAAGGCAGTGTTGGAAATATTGGGTTTACCATAATGGATATCTAGATGGGAGGGAGTCACCTGAATCCTCCTATAAATTTCCATCTCTCCATGAGTGAGGCACAGTTAGAGATTCTGATTCAGACTAATGGAGTTTGTTGCATAAGGACACGCAACATAGCAGTTGGGGGGAGATGTTGGGTCCCAAAATGCCCCGTTTCAACCACATCCCTTATACCTTGTTTGTCTTGTCTTATTCCATTTTGTGCACCTAACAGAAATTCTTTCCTCACTTGAGCCCTGAATCTTCATAGGTATGATTATTTATTGTTTCATCTTATTAATGCTTAATATGATTGTTATAATCAGAACTTTGCTTCTTGCATTATGCTAACTTATTATGATTTCACAAAGAAAGTGCAAGCTGTGAGAGGTTATAGGTGTAGCATCCCGAGCGGTCCAGAGAGGATATGAGCATCCACTATCAGTTGTGACTTTCCAGTCCCATCTATACACGTAGATCCAACCAAGGGTCATCATTCCATGTGGGCTGCGACAGACATGGATGCGACAGAAACAGCTGGAACAGACTAAGCTACAACAACGCGCCACTACTTGAAGTTAGCTGCAATCATCCAGACCTTTCTTGAATTGGTTATGTTATTTATTTACTATCTCAAGGAACAAAATTTCCTATATTCCCTGCCTCTGTTTAATTCCACTCACAGCTGTAACAACGCATGTAATAGGGCAGCCTGAAGATCGTAGATCTTCATGGCTGCCCAATATTAGTGGTTGAGGGTTACGCTTGTTGATGTATAAATACAGGGGAGAATTCAGAGCTAGGGGTTGGATAATACCAGGTTATCTTCTTTTATGCATATGTGTGATAGCTGTAACAGTCAATCTCTCCCTTAGTTTCCTTTCAATTACTTGTCTTGCTTAGGTTTGCTAATTTAGGTAGACTGGTTTAGAACTGTTGATTCAATTCTTGCCATTTCTCATTTCTAGATTAAGGTTGGATTAACTAGTCACAATGGATTTGCATATAGTCTGGTAAATTAGGATTTAACTTTCTACAAAAGTAATTCTAGATATTTATTTCAGGAATCATTCATTACTGGATTGAAGTTGTAGGAATTAGTTGCAATTCTAAATTCTTAGATATGTAGTTTAGATCAATTTGATTATGGGAAGAGTTTAAAAAAATAGATAAGTAGAACAGTTTATTCAGTCATCAATTACTTAGTGTTTAAGCACAGATAGTGTAAGTTATCTTTGAAATAAAAGACTTCCTTGGGTTGACAATTTATATTGAGCATTCTGCATGATGGTTTTAATTAACTAGCATATAGAGAGACCAATAGTAACGATGGATATTAGAATAATTATGAGAAGAGATATACGATATTGCGTTTAATCTATATGCTCTCCATAAGTTTGAAAATTCATTAATACATTGGTTAAGGTCCTACCTAGAGAAAACCTACAAGAACCTATATAATCCTTTTAATATTAGGAATTTTTATATAACCTCTTCAATTAACCATATGCAATTCTTATACAGATAAAAATGAATTTGAACCATTAACCTATGTATTTTAGACCAGTATTATACCATTGAAACAATTCTCCTAATGACAATCTGATAACTTTCTTGATGGACCATATGAATATGCTGTGACCCCCATCTCCTTATAAGTATAATTTTTAACCTATAATGTCAACCCTCCATCTCTTTATAATTATCAAACAAATTATAGGTATATTATAGGTAGTATTGTAGGTGTTAATGATGGAAAGGACGCCTTTCTAATTCCTACAACACTTGTTATATGAATTAGTGAACCATGAAAATCTTGTAGCTAGATCAGAGAAAGTGATGGCTATATAGATCCAAAATTTCATCTAATCTATCTTTAAGTATTCCCTTAACCATCATCCCTAACTGAAAATGATTGTGTTATCCAAACATAGTATTATTTCTAGTATGTATCTACTGCCTTACCTAGGTGGATTTACTAGTTACTTGATCAAATTACATATATATCATTCAAGGTCCCATGTTAATAAGTAAGGATACCATAAGGATAAAATAATTGTAATAAATTAGTCTATTTCCATAGACTCCCTTATTATTCTACACAATATATTTTCTCTTTTATCTGCTATTTGTAACTACTGGCATGATATGACTCATTATTGTTTCTTTCCTTACTAAGAGATCTATCATATGCATTCAAACAATTATTTCTTATTTTTTTCTTGGTTGGATTTATGATCTCTCTTCTTATGGAAATCATATGAGCTAAAATTTCTATGGTGGTATGCCTTGCAAATCTACTTTCTTAATTGACATATCAATTAGGTAACCAGGGATATTAGAATAATGAGAAGAGATATACGATGTTACATTTAATCATGCGATGCCAATATATAGCCTCCACCTCATTTATGTATTTGCATTGTTCAATGAACCATTTTAGTGGTGGAAGTGTAGTAGTTTTTACAGATTCCTACATCGAAATTTCTATTTAATTAGGTCATTGGAGAGTCAACGACAAGTGGCATATGAAATTATTGAACCAAGTGATCTCTAATAATGTTATGGCCATTGCACTGCATCTTTGACTAATTTACTCACTACCAAGTGATATTTCTTGAGCTCTAAAGGAAATGAAGTTTTCCATACCTTCCAAGCCATTAAATGAGGTGATCGAAGCCATTTCTAACTCCTCCTAAAAATACATTGATATGTTAAAATGGTGGTGACAACTTTAACATCTTGATCTCCTATCTTACTAACAACATATATTAGTTAGTATACAGGTTGAGATAACTCCACATTAGAAAGATATTTATATTTAACCCATAGATCCTCCCTACGATGTAAGTTATAAATTTCCTTGACAAGTAATAGAATAGAAGCTAGAAACACTAATGCAATAATTAAAATAAGAATATAAGAAACTAGGACTCCCTAGTGCCATCCACATACCATATTCTATAATAAGGTTTATCCCAAGGGGGTCTTTCTATGAGATTAACAAGTAACAATATTATATTATACCTAGGATTATAGGCTCATGTCATGGTTATACATACAACAATTTTTCAGGCCCATCTAGATATAAGATGCTATAGATTCATGCATATTCTTTTTTCTTTTTTTTCTTTTTTTGAAAAGAAAAAGGAGTAACAAAGGGGATGATTTCATGTTGTGGAGGCTATATTCTTCATTTGTTGGCTGAGTTTGGATTGCGTGGGCCGTGACATCATCTGGAGAGGACACAATCTTAGTTGTGAGTTACTTTCTGTTGGAGAGGACAAAGTCTTGTTTGTGAGGACGTTTCACAGTTCCAAATCTATAGTGATCCACACGGTTCATCTGGGACAATATAAAGGGTTGTTACAGCCAAAAAGGGAGCTGCAATCCATATTGACACCTACAGGAATCTACTACATCTTTGTTGAGTAATCTCATTGTAGTCTTTCTTCTTGTTACAACTGTGCATAACGTTTCTGGGTAGTGAAGAAGGCCGTTGCAACATAATAATGAGAAGAAGATGATTTGGGTTGTTTTGAGGAGCTGGTAGTGTAGAGCAGACACTAAATAAAAATTGAGACACCAAAGCTCACTTCCATAAATCCTTGTGCATGCCTAGGAAGCTATGGGTTAGAGTTAAAGTAATTTCAGATTTGCTTGTCCACCTTAGAACTATTGTTACAGTCATTTTAAACTCAAAGTTATATGAATATGATATTTAGGGTTTATTTTCCTTGTTATCTATGCAAAGCAATCTCTATTGCATTTACTGCTCATTTTTAGCACTACAAAAATCAAGATCTGAATATTATAGTCAATATACACATATCATGGCATTGATTTGCGTACAGACTTCAAAACCCTTGAGAAACGAAACAAACTCTCTGTGTTAAACAACTTTCCGCATTGTCTAGCGGAATTCTAGGTTTCCGCACGTTCCCTTCCGCAACGTAATTCTTTCTGGAAGGCAGGACTCGAAAGTTGACTTTTCAACTTTTGACACTTCCAAAAAACTATTTTCTGCACCACGCTTCTTCCACGCCGAAACAAGAGTTTCTACACAATGCTTCTTATCCAAAACAAGAGTTTCCACATAATGCTTCTTATCCGTCATCGATCTCGATTGTTGATCTATCAATTTCGCAGCCAGCCTGAGTGTTCGTACAACTTAATTTTTCACACAGTGAAATGGATTTATGATCGTTCGATCAGTTTCCCAACCAAATCAATGGTGGATTCCAAAATTTATTAAGCGCAATCCATAGAATATCGTGCATATGAAAAAAATTTCAAATCTTGCAACTTCTCCCGGAGATATTGCTATAAACCGTCGATCTTCCCCACAATCGAACCCCACTCTATGATCTTGTTTTAATTGAGCGACTGGTTAAGGTTTAATCCTGTACAAAGATTCACTTAATTGATCGCTGACATGATCAATTCAGCAAATATGGAAATCCAAAGACATAGAGTTTATATACAGGGTTATATGGAGTGAATGCAGGATGAATTCATATTTCTATAGAACTATATGAAGACATGAAATCCATCAAAACCAAACACAGATTCTAATCCTCTATTCTCTATTTAATTCACCAGAAATTCAAATACACACAGAGAATTCTATTTGTTCACTCCTCGCTCACGCTGCTGTGCACCTCTCATTCCTCCATTCATGCTATGTGGAATTTCTCTCCCTCTCAAACTCTATGAGCTAACCAAATCTTTGTTGAGCTATCCTCAAACCTCTATGACCTATCCTAAGCTCTATGAACTAACCTAAGCTTCTGCGAGCCAACAAGCTCTGTAAGCTAACTAAGCTTCTAAGAAAATAGCTCGAAATTATTTAAATAAAAAAGGATTGTGTTTCTATATCCTATAATAAAGGAGTACAGTTCTTATTGATCTCTTCTAACCCTATGAATCACAAGTAACTCAATCCTAAATATTACATGTGGAAAAGGATCTAGATTCCTTATCCATTTTATTCAGCTTTTACAAAATAAAGCAAATTACAAATGTATGAGACCCTAGGTCTCTTAAGAGTTCCATTGACCTTGTGAAGTCATGAATGACTTCTCCCCCTTGAGCCTATGCTCCTGCATCAACATATCACCAGTACATTGAATACAAAAACCAACTAAGAGTATTTGGCACAGCTCAGTGGTATGGGGGTCATTAGAGTTTACTATTCAAATCATATCCCCCTTGTATAAAAATTGAACCCTCTCACTTCCTTTAGACAAATCTTGTTCATTAGTCACTGTCTCATCATGTTGAGTGGAGATAAGAACTGTGTGAATGCGTAGAGGAACCATGTACCACTCTCATTTTTGTACTCAATGGTTACTTGTGTTTTCCATCAAGCCTCAACCAAGAGTAGGTTCCATTCTTTCTGACTTATGTGAGCTTTTCTCCCATCTTGATAGCCAGCACATGGGTGAGAGGAATCAACTCAGGGGTTTCATTAGTTGCATAAATAGTCCAATAAAGGCTAGCAACCATGTACTAGACCTCACATAGACTGCCATCCATACTAATAGATCATGGCCTAGTCAAGCAGTACACAATTATGTTTCCAACAAATTTATACACCCTCACGACACCCTTAGTAACGCATAGCAGGTCATGGTACCTTCATACATAGGCTTGGGACCCTTAACAATCCTCAAGTCACTTTCATCCAGTCATGACAGTCCTAGCAGGATTAAGCCATGTCACAACAACCCTTAGTAGGCTCAATATAGGTCATGGTTTTCTCTAGAAAGAATTAGCATAATTTACACATATGAAAATGACGCAAACAATAAACACAAACTGAATATGAACACTGTGATGAATCTCAGAAACTCAAAAAAACACTTCTAAGAAAGCTTACAGAGCTACAATCCAAGCACAGAGGCTTCAAAAATGAAAGTAGAACCCTTCCTCCTCTATAGAGGTTACATTATAGTGCAATTTACCCTCGAGACTTATCTCGAAACATGGCATCAAAATTAGTTACATTGCGGAAATCAAACCCGAAAGTACATCCTAAATCCTAACAAACTCTGATGTGGCAGATGCATCATTCCCACAAAACATTTCAGGAAGGCATGTCGTGCTGTGCGTGACCAATCAAAAAGGGAAATCTCAACATCTGGGTCTTTCTGGCTCGCTTGATGAAAACAACAACTCCAAACGTATTTTTAATAGACTACGTCTGACTCAGCTACTGGTGGGCCTTCCAGGTTGATGATTTATCACTCTATGTATATCTTTCCATTGCTGATCTATAGGGGTTGTCATCTCAAATAGATCCTTTAGGATAACATCTAGGTCAATCACTAGGCTATGGCCAATAACAGGGAGATCTTATTTGACAGTCATGAGTGTTGCCAATAGTTCAAAGTCCTCATTGATTTTATTGATGATTACCTGTCCCTTTATCCCACCATTCATACCCTCAAACTTGGCATGGTTTAGTCTTTCCTCTTGCAATAGTTTGACATATTTTCTCTGAGGGATTAACTTCCCCTCTAGACCCAAAAACTCAAGCAACCCTTTCTGAAACAGGGGTTGGAACAATTTGTTGAACTTTTCTACCCCTTGCTAAATAATGGTAATCCTAGTAAGTGCATTCTGCAACATGTTGTTCTTTATGGTAATCCTCCTTGTTTCAACCAGAACTGATATCCTGTCATTAATCCCTGGGGAAATTAGTTCTTCCCTAGAGGCTGAGTTTAGAACAACAATCACCTTCTGGGCCTCCTCCCTAGGAATTTGTGCTATACTTTCCTAGAGGGATTTACATCTTCTACTTGCATCCATAGAAGAATGTTTATGCTCATCCACCATGAACAAATACTTTTCTAATGAGGGCATCTCCTTTATCACTACATCCCAGAGAAAATGTTTATCCCCTTGCAGGGGAATTCGACCTATGACACTTTCCTAAAAACTGCTTACTTTCTCTTTCAATGTCCTAATCTCTTTAGCAGAGTCTTCACTCTCCTTAGTAGTGATCCTTTCCTTGAGCTCTTGATTGGTCTCCTTCAATTGAGTGATTTCCAGGTCCTTCAGGGACATTTCAGACATATCTTTGATCGCCAGACCAATGGGTGATTTGTCCTCAAGGGTGCTATATTCATTTAATTCATCGATTCTATTCTTCATCTTTTTATTCTCTTCTTCCCATGTGTGCTTGTCAGCCTTCAACACAGCAAGGAATCTTGTCAGATCCAAAACTTCATGCTCCAATGCCTCAATCTCCCCTTCTAACTGCATGGTCTAAGGAGGTAGCTGGATGTCTTTCATAGGTGTCTTTATTTTCTTTTTGTAAGCCTGTATCTTGTCCAACAACTTAGCTGGTAAAATATCCTGCTCTATTGCCACCGGCTTCTTAGATGCAAGGGGTTGCTATAAAGTGTTATGTGCTATTAGGTCTTCCACTTGGTCCATCAGGAGTTTCACCTATAGGTTCCATGCCTTGTTTGTTTCCTTTTCCTACTTCAATTGGGTCTCCAATTTAACCACCCTTTGCTGGGAATTGAGATGGCCTAACGTCTCCTTAGTCATATCAACATAGATGAGATCTCTAGATTCCTTATGGAACATAATATTATCTTGGATTGAGAATTGATCCATCTTTAACTCGACCACTGAAACTCCTTCCTCATTAGAGATGGCTAGGTTCAGGGAGTTTGTTGTAATATTCCTCGTAGTAGTGAAAGAGACTTTACTACTTAATAGCTTGCTTAGCTCCTTGGACTGCTTCTGAGTCTCATCCTTGGATTTATCTTTGAGCTTCCCATAGGTGGTCCACATTTTCTTTTTAGTCTTAAATTTCCCTTCAACAATAGAGGAAAAATAATACTTCTAATAATTGAGTAGAGACTCCTCACTCCATTTGTTCATTGATTATGTGGTTCTTCGAGGCTTTCTCTCTAAGTGTGTAGTGGATGGATTTAAAACCACTAGTTGTTGCACGATCACCATATTATTTGTAACCTTTCCCCCAGTACTGTTTACTAAATCAAGCTCCTCCTCTATCACTGTTTTGAGTTAATCAGATTCGAAATTAAACTCCTTCTCCAGGTTGATTACGTCCTCCTCTTTGTCTATCCTAGGATTCTTTTGAAGGGGTTTTTTCATCACATTCCATATCCTCTACCTCTGATCGAGACCTTCTGCTACAACCATCACCATTTAGGGGCAAGGGAGTCACTGGGATCCTACCTTGCACTTTTTTAGGAGCCTGAATTTTCTCTGCAGGAGTCCAATCAAAATCATAGGCAAGAGAAGGATCATGGAGTGAATAAACACTGACCTCTACACCTGGACCCTCCTCTAGGAAATGATCCCCTTAGGATCATAATTCTTTGCATGAGTCACTTGAAACTTAATGGCCTTCAAAACTTTCTCCACCTTTGGTAACGCTACTGACTTCTTTACAATGAAGGGCCCAAAATTACTAGGGTATTTGATCCAAGAGTCCTTCTTGTGCGCACTAAAATGCTCCTCATCATCAAAAATCCTCTGCCTAATCAATTCTGGTGTGAATACTGAGAGAGTTAGGTAAACTGGTAGCATGAAAGAGGCAGCCGAAAAACCATATACCCTGATAACCGAGTACTTCGAATCATGAACCAATATTAAATACTATCTTGTTGCAAGGCATCCTTCATGTCTTTTGATATCCTCTTCTCTTTAGGGTCGAATAGTCTACAAAATATGAGGACAATTCTATTAATGAATAGGGTGTAAGACTAGTCCTGGAACTTCTGGACAGAACGAGGCCATTCTTTGAACAACTCTGGATACATGACCTCAAGGGTCTACCGGTTGGAACTGACTATGATGGAAAATAGATACACCTACTATCTAAAGTGCTTATCCAAATCAAACTTCTCAAGTTGAGAATTGATTTCTCTGTCCAAGAAGTCATCGAAATTAATTCATGCTTCAGATTGACTTAGGTAAAGGAGAATTCCTAGGATTACTTCAGCGCTATCAAGACCTAGGATTTGACTCAAGAGGGAGATGGCTGATACGATGGGCTTTAAGAAAAATTTGGAGGAGAGTGGGGTGATAAAGGTCTTTGAGGGAACTGGGGTGTTCAAAATGGTCTAGAGCAATTTATTCTTGGATTCTAGCTCAGCTTTCTCGAACACTTACAGAACCTCTGATTCGATGAAGGGGATAATGGCCTAATAATGGGCTTCGGAGAGACCCAGGAAAGTCCTGATAGATTCTAGTGTAATTTTGCAAACAACATGGGAGTGGGTATCATCTAAGATGGCCTTCCCAATGGGGGAATAATTGGAGGCTACCCTTTGTACAATATCTGGGAAATTGGGAAATTGTTCTAATGTGAACCCTATTAAGGATGAATTTAAATTTACAAACAGTTTCGGCTGGTCTCCAGAAGGTGACAACAAAGCATTATGGGAATCATTGACATAGATGTTTATTTGGAACCATTAGTAAATGAACTAAAACTAACATGGGATGAAGCGGCAAGGACATATGATGCTCATTCAAGGTCATTATTTAATATGAAGGCTATATTGATGTGGGTAATCCATGATTTTCGTACTTATGGAAATATGGTTGGTTGCACGACTAAAGGTTTTTGAGCATGCCCTATATGTGGAAAGAACACAGATTCAATGTATCTAAAATATAGTAGGAAGTGTGTGTACATAGGACATAAGATATACCTTCCATTAAATCATAACTATCATTCACAAAAAGGACCATTTAATGGGAGGTCTGAGCATCTCATTGCACCTACAATTGTACAAGTGTCATATATTTTTACAGAAATAGAAGGAAGGGAAGAGAAATGGGAAAAGTCTAAAAGTACAAAAATAAAGAGAAATTAAAAAAAGGTGAAAATTTGAAGACTGGCGTGTGGAAGAAAAGGTCAATTTTATTCAATTTACCATATTGGGAGGTATGTGCACACATTAACTTAAGGCCTAAAATGTACGATGCTTGAAGGATTTCATTGTGTTTAATTGGAATATATTGTTTAGTTTTTCTTTGATGTTATAATTCATTGATTTTTTATATGGTTAGATGCAGAAACTCCTAGTGTGTCACATTTTAGATGTAATGCACTTAGAAAAAATGTATGCGAAACTATTTTGGAACCCTTATGGATATAAAAGATAAATCAAAGGATGGGAAAAATTCTCATGATGAATTACCACAGTTGGGTATAAGGAAGTCACTGTGGCCACAACAAAAAGGCAAAAAAAATTTCTTCCACCCACACCACACACTCTTTCAAAAAAGGAGAAAGATATTCTTTATCGTGTTTTGTTCACGTTAAAAGTTCCAGATGGATATAGTTCAAACCCTAGAAATAATGTATCTATGAAAGATATCAAGCTTTATAGTATGAAAGCACATGATTGCCATGTTATCATGCAACAAATCCTTCCAGTAGCATTGCGCCCTGTGCTACCAAAAGCAGTTCGAAACACTCTTTGCAGGCTTTGCTTCATTTATAGGCGAATTTGTGCAAAAATGGTGGATCCAACAGATCTTGATAACTTACAAGATGATGTTGTGGAAACTTTGTTGTTACTCGAAAAATATTTCCTCACTTAATTCTTTGAAATAACGATACATTTGACTGTACACTTGGTGCTAGAGCTACGTTATTGTGGACCGAATGCATATCGATGGATGTACCCTTTTGAAAGGTTAGTGAAATTTTATTAAGTGCAAATCCACATAAATTCCAACATTTTATGTGCATATAATAATAATGCATTACTAGAAACTCTTTATTCATACTTTTAATTTCACTACAAATTGTGTGTTTTTTTCTAGGAACATGAAAGTTTTCAAAAGTTATGTGAAAAATAAGAATAGGCCCGAAGGCTGCATAGCTGAAAACTACACTGTGGAGGAATCCATAAAATTTTATGCTGGATATGTTGAAGGTATGGAATATATTCACAGCATGCCTAGTAGAAATGAAGCTTGGGACAATTAACAAGGATAGGTTGGACAATATGGGAAGGCCTTATCTAGTGGAACTTCTATTGAATAAGATAAAACTGGTTTGTTACAAGCCCACATATGGGTCTTGCACAACATAGATGAAATTCAACCTTGGATAGAGTAAGTAATAAGCACATTTGTAGTAGGTATTTCGCCCTAGCTACGAGCAAGAATGGCTACCTTCCATTTATAGGATGGAAGGGTAGGGTTCTTGTGGATGGAAGAAACCTTGCAAGGAAATGTTAGCTCTAAACCATGGAAACCCTGCAGGAAACTGTTAGAAAAATAGGAGATGGCTACAAGCAATCAGTGGAGAACCTGCAACAAACTATGAGAAAATAAACCTGCAAGTAAAAACAATTTGTAAAACTACACTACCAACAAAAAACACATGGTTATACCTTCAGCCTTTGTGGAAATGGGCCACCATGCCCTAGCTTTGGAAGCACCTCTCTATGAAATGGGGTTTTGGCTTATGGGCTAATGGAGCAAATGAAAGAGAGGGGTGAATGGCTTGAGAGATGTGGGTCTCAAGGCACTCACACGGGTAGCATAACGATAGGGAGAGAAGGAGTGTTTTGAGAGGGACCCCCACCCCTCTATTTATAGTTTTTCATTGAGATTTTAGGGTTTTAAGCCCTTGGTTAGGGCTTTAGCCCCTTTTTGGGGATTTAAGCCCCTTTCGCCCAATTCTTAGCTCCTTTGGGGTTTTAAGCTCCTTTGAGGGGTTTTAGCCCCTTTTTGGAGGTTTTAGCCCCTATGATAGCTATTTTGGCTCTTTTTAGGGGTTTTTAAGCCCTTTTCATGTATTTGAGCCTTTGCAAGGGTGTGGGGGTCAAATGAGGGTAGTGAAATAGATGTCTTTGGGTGGTGTAGGTTATGTAGAGCTCATTGAGGGATTTTTTGGGTTAACATATTTCCCCCTGATGTGTGAGGGCAGGATCTCATCGTATGGCCGATGTACATCATAGGATTTTCTGGGGAGAGGTGGTGCTTTCTGGGCTAGGGCATGGTGGATTTTGGTTTTTGTATTAATATGGTTCCCATCAATGGGTGAGATACAAATAATGTGGGACATGTCTATGGACGAGGCAGGCATACCCATGCTCATAATCATGTCAAAATAATACTGCGATCTATGCTCTCAAATGCAAGAGCCGATCATATACAACTGATGATACATAGTGGTTGCCTCAATAAGAGGCTGAAATACAATACTGATCTGAAGAACTTCTACATTGGACCCATGGCATTCTCATGGAATGCTATATCTTGATGACTAATGGTCTACTGGATCTGGAACGATACATAGTTTACTGGTGGAGAGTCAGAGTCTCTATGGTACAAATATGCTACATCAATCATAAATCTATATAGAAGCACTGCTGGGGATTTTGAACACTGTCTCCAACACAACCTAGAAATCATAAGGGACATGAACCTATTTGGATCTCTCAATAGACTCATCAATGTGCAGTCAGGTGACATCTGGGGTCTTCAACCAAATACTGCACGGACCAAAACCCTGTATGAATCTTAACGGTGCAATGATGTAGTTGTAGTCGAGCACATGAGAGACAACCATCCTGAGAGGCACTAAGGACTCCTCTCAAGGGGTCCAAGGAACTCATCAATGAGGTAATGAGACTAGGATACAGGGACATTTGGGTCTATCCTCTGGAATATATGTGTTGACGTTGACAGAGGGAGACCTACAACTAACCAAGGCAATGGTGTTTCCTTGACCAGAAGTGTGAGGGAGATAACCAAAGGTGTGAGACAATATTGGGACTGGCACACTGAAATGGGGAACAGGGGTAGGGAATCATGAGGGACTCAAAATTCCTTTGTTTAGAGTATGACAGAAGGGCGGACCTGGCAACAAATGAAACTAACTCAAGGGAAAGGTATCATAGCTGTAATACCAGGGATGTAACTGTAGATGGGAAATACTTGGTGGAGGTAGACACTTTTGGTATTGACCAGATCCAAGGAAGACACATCATAGAATACTATGAACAAAGGAAACCTAAAGTGGGAATGATTCTAAACTATTATATGTGGGGTGGTGTCTAAAGACACCATTGTGGTATAATCTCGTGGATTTTTTGGCGAGCCCAAGAAAGTAAATGCTCGATGGTGCTTTCAATTTTAGAGAGTCTAAAAGAATGAAGAAGACTCTAGTGGGGTCTCTTTTTCATTAATAGTCTCGTGTGCTCTAAAAAAGGTTAAAAGTGTGCACAAGAGAGCTCGCCCATCCTTTGGGGGATGGGAGACTTCTTTACCGTTGGTAGTCCAATCAGCCCTGAAAAGGTTAAACCTGTACTGACTGGACGATCATTCAAATAATTTTACGAGCATGAACGATACCAAGTTTTCTCGATGATATTTTCTTGATGAGAAAGCTGGAAAAGAACTTAAAGACAACCCATGGTGAGCTTTCTCATAAAGTTTGGCCCCTCTGCCCAAGAAAGCATAAAAGGATGCAGAGGAGAACAGTCTTGGCTTGAATATGCCAAGGTGGTCCTTTTCAGATGGTAGTCTACATAGTCTGCAAAAGGAGATAAACAAGATGATGTAGACGCCCTTTCCTATACTTTAACGAGTGGGAAAGGAAGCAGCGGCGCTCGACAATCTTTTCATTCTTTTAGGAGTCAGAAAAATAGAAACTCCAGTATGGTCAACCGATCGAGGGGGCACTAATGGTGCCCCCATGTTGGGACAATCGACAATGGTACAAAGGTTGTCTGTGCAGTATGGATGGAGCAGGTGGCCCTTGAACATACTAGTATATGCACGGGATGGATCACGGCTGAGGCATGCGAGTCGGTGTGCCAGAGGCACGCAAACCTAGGTGGCTCTTAAACAAAGGTCAGGAGAGGCTTATGTGAGTTATGGTGAACGAACTGGACTACATATGATGTGAGTGCAAGTTCGGAGATAGTTATATGTGAAAGAAATTATGAGTGCAATTTTGGACCCACGTGAGTTGCGGTGGATAGATTAGATAGTTATATGCTGAAATAAAATGGTGTGCCTTCCAGGGAGGTGGTCCGAAGTCCCACATGAGTTGCAGTAGGCAAGTGTGATGCAAGTACAGGTCCAGAGACACTTACATTACAATATGGTACATGAACCGAGGTAACTCTCAGGAAGTGGCCCTAAAAATTACTTATTAAACAGGAGACGATGGTCTCATTAAAATCAAGAGAACAAAATTCTAAAACCAGTGGTGCAAACGACGTCCCAAATGGACTTCGTATGGTCCTCTTATGCGAAAAGGAGGAAAATAGGTCAAATAGGACCTATAAATGGGTGGGGACCACTTTGTGAAGTGTCATTGTCACTGTTAACTGCATATATACACGGGTTTGACCCCTAAAAATGTGTACATCGGGATGTGTGTAAAATCCAAATCCTTTTGGAGTTTTCCTTGACATGGATCCGACTCACTTGACTCCTGGCCTTCCATATGCCTTGAGATCGCTCAGATTCGACCTTTCATTACCCCTTTGAAAATATATATAAATAACTCTTTGATACATTGAAGGCATATGAGAGAATTGAGAGCAAAGAAACTATATTCCATTGTTGCCGGAACTTGTGCTTAAGTCTGCATCCCTTTGTCCCTTGGAGCATTTTTGTGTTCTTCCCAAGCTTGCCTTTTACTTGTGAGCTTGATATTGAGAGATGGAGGATTGAGGTGGTGGAGGCCCAAGTGGGGGATTCAATTTCTCCGATTCGCAGACGTGCCGACAGAGGTTGTATCCATTGTAATCTCTGATTTTATATTAATAGAAATATCTTTTCCTGTCCAATAATGTATGTTTGAATGAATATTTTATCCATGGATGATTTCAAATGCTTATACATTGTTGATAATATATGCTAGAATATATCTAACACCAAGATATATAGTATGCTTATCTTGTTTACTTGTTGTTGAGGAAGTGATTCATCAATTCAAGCTGAAGTTGGAAAACTCAACGGGGATCTACTTCAACCGCTCAGAATAAGGTACGAGGTCTGATACTTTAGTGTTAGATATTTGATTTCTATTGCATATTGGAAAGGATTGATTTCTGGAGTCAAGTTGTCTGTTGGGGTACCCCAATCCATAGGAATTTCTCTCCATAACAGAATTGGAGGCTCCGCTGGGGAGTTTCCAGTAGTTGTCCTTTAGGGGTTTTCTATCGGCATTCAATGACTTTGAAATTGCTCTTTTTCTCTTGTTTCTGTGTCAGGTTTGGGGGCATGTTTGCCTAGTAGTGTCTGATTGGTGTGAAGTTTGTCTCAGCTTATCTATTTTCCTTTTTTTATGCACCTTTCTTCTTGTACGTGAGTTTTTAACTCACAGTCACGTATATACGCGGGTTTCACTGCTATTTCCGTGTACACATGTGGGTTTACTGCGAATAGTCGCGTATGCCCTTAGTTTTTCCTTCTAAAGGAAGTTGGATGGTTGCTGCGTGAATTTTGATGATTGTTGAGTCTCCTTTGATACTGCTAGAGTCTGTATACACCTCTATTTCTGACCAAAGACATTTTTTTGTTAGGGTAAAATTTCTTTTTTGAAGAATGTTCTTGTCATTGCATTTTTTATTTTTTGTTTTGGGATTAGTGCATTAGATTTATTTTACCTTAGTACTTTGCTTGAGTGTTGCTTGAGTGTGCTTGCAGAGCCTAGGGGTTGTATAGCCATTCTTTTGCTTTAATATCTCATTTTTATTTCAAAAAATCCAAATTATTTGCTTATCATCATGCATTGCATCTTGCATTTTGCATAGTACTTGCACTAGATTTGCTTTGGATTTTTAGTCAGGATTTCACATAGGAAAGCTTGCATTTATCATTTGAAGCAAATTGTGCATTTCATGTAGTACCATACCCTGTTTTTCATGGACACAATGCATTTGCGTTGATTGTTAGGTGTGCATTTTGCTTCATGTTGTGTCATAACACCATTAGTTGCACGGTCATATACCTCTTTTGAGTAATAAAGCCAATTAAAATCAAAGCTTAATTAAAATGAACTACACTATTTTATTTGATAGGGTTCACCAAAAATATTAGGTTTTAGGGTCTTGGAATAGTTCATTGTGAGTAAATTCTCCAAGACCACTAAACAACAACATGTATGTGTCTGTCCAGGTGAGTGTGTGAAATTCCTTGGTATAACTAGTGTTTGTCAAGATCCTCCTCTCAAAAGGGAGTTAAACACAAGGCAGTGTGAGCAGTTATTGATTGGGATGACCCCTAGTCATAACTGAGTAGCACCGGAGATATTTCTAGGATTGTATTCATATCTGGGGGCCCTTTCGAGAGTTTCAGGCTTTGCTACCCTACCCATACGGTCAATCCCGCCTACGAATGTCTGCCTAAGAATTGATTATATTGAGGTGACCTTAGTGGCCTTACCTAGGATATCGAGGGGGTACTCTGTAGGGGTTATTCTGCAGGTGTCCTAGCCATGTTGGGGTCGGACAGCACAGTCACTTTACGCGTTGAAGCTGAGGGCCACAATAATTGGTTACATACCTCCTCTTGTTGTGTATGGGAGTCTCAAGCCTCTCCAGGTGAGACATACCTGCTTCATTCGGGAGCTCACTTATCCTACCCTTGATTGCTTGTGGTTGGCTTTAGATTTTATTGGTGATTGCTATGTGCATGTTAGCTTGCCTAGGGTTTATGTAGATAGAGAGTATTTTATATTTTTTGAGTCATTGTGGATTCGGGTGCGGCTCCTCATCATTCTCATCATTTAGCAGGACTTCTGCCTTCTACATCTCCTCCTCCTTTGGGAGAGAGAAATAGACAGACCAGGAATACTACTTTGCACATTGATTCACACACCATGGGAGACCATATAGAAGGTATTCCTGAACCACCTTCTCCCATTCATGTGGAAGATGGAGAGTTTACTCCTAACTATGATCCTTCACCTGATTTGACTGAGTTAGGTCCTATGATTTCTGAGATAGGGACTTTTCATGATAGACCTACTTACTCTAGGGTTGATTCCCCATTGACGCATCGCCGGTATGGAATGTCACTGGATGATGAGACTCATTTTGAACCCATGAGCACCAGTTATGGTAGTTATGGTATGTCTGGTTTTCCCACACATGATTTGGCATTCCATGTCAAGTCTGAGTTTGAGCCTAACACTATGCCTAGGGGCACTCTCATTCCTTACCATGTGGAGAGGTTTGGGAGCACAAGTCACATTGCACCTTCCATCCTGGTGGTGGAAGCTACATCACATATTCCTCCTAGGTCTAGGGTTAGTGATCCTATTAGGATACCAGATCCGAGATGAGTGACTATAGGGAATAACACGTACATAATTACACAAGTCCCTTCGTCCTCTATCCCTAGTTCTTCGAATGTTCACCCTCCACCTCATTCACATGGTCCTTTGGGCCAGAACTTTGCTATGAGTCATGTCCGTACTGCAGTTATTAGACCATTTGTGTCTCAGGTTCATGCACCGCCCGTTGTTTCGGGAGGTCATGTTCATACTTCTAGGGGTCATTTTCCTACTTCCAGAGCATATATTCCTACTTCTGAAATGTATATTCCTACTTCCGAAGCGTATATTCCTACTTACGGAGTGTCTCATGGGACATCTCATGCGATGACTTATGGACCCTATTATGGGATGTAGTATGGATAGGGTTCTTCACCTTATTGGTGCGGGTATCAACAACCAGCTTACTCTCCAAATTATAGCTTTGTAGCTCAAAATAGTCAAGGTGCACCACACTATGGTGCTTCCATGCCACCCTATATGGGTCAAACGGGATGAGGGCACTATGGCCAAGGACATGGTGGTTATGGTAATCATACCTATGTGAATCAAAACTATCAGGGAGCGATCCATCAACCAAATCATCCTAGGCTCCCTTTCCTCGCAATACTGAATCTTCCTGACTTGTCAAGATTTATGAACGATCCTGTAGCTCATGACCCAGCTTGGCCGGCTATCCCTACTAAGCTTCCCTCAGACATACCCAAATTCGAGGGCAAGCCGGGAGAGGATCTGAGCCAACATGTTACTACCTTTCACCTATGGTGTTCTTTGAATTCCTTACACCAGGACTCAATCCATTTAAGGCTATTTCAATGCACCCTTATAGGGCCTACCGCGCAATGGTATATAGAGCTACCTAGGGGAGAATTCGCTTTGTTCAACGACCTAGCGATGAATTTTATTAACCACTTCTAGCTACCAGTGCGTTATGATGTTAGTACAGAAATCTTGTTGACTTTTCAGCAGGATAAAGCCACACATATCTTAGATCATATCCAAGAGTGGTGTAGATGGAAGAGGTTGATTAAAGCCTTTATACCGCCAGAATTCCTCCTCGAATGGTTCCTTAAGTCGTTATTGACGTATATAGTGAAGGATGTTTCTACATCCAGAGTCACTACTACATTTCGATCCAAAATCCGACGGTTACTTCCGACGGTGCATGGATTTTTTTTTTAACTGTACCAAAAATCACAAAGATAATTTTTTTTTTGTAAATGTGGCCACAACCGTCACTTAAGCGACGGGCTATTCTCATAACCGTCGCTTAAGCATGGCTCGTTAGTAAGCGGCGAATTCAAGAACTCATGCTTTCTTTTCTTTCTTTTCTTGTTAAAGTTTGGCACTAATCTCTTAGGAATGGTTTGCTTTGGGGTTTATTTTTGAGCATTTAGTGGATTCTGGTGTATGAGGGAAGGGCCTATGAATTGGAGGGGTGGATGCATTTTCTGCATTTGAAATCTTCTTGAGTATTGCAAAAATGGGTTGTTTCTTGCTTGTTTTTGAAGGTTTCAGTAGGTACTCGCAGCAAGTAGGGGTTTGGAAGATTTTAACTAGTCTTTGGATTGCTGAAACTTGAAGTAAAAAAGTGGCGCGTCTGTGAAATGAACGGTCTGGTTCTGGAGCAGTAGACGAGGGTTTCTGGCTTTAGACTATTGATTTTTGTTCATCACAGGCAGAGAATGAATGGTGAAGGGGAAAATATTGACATTTAACTAAACCAAGATGTGCAAAATACTGTTCCAATGCGTGGTGGAAAGTATAGTTGTGGAACCGAAGGCGTAAATGTAGAAGGATTTGCAGGAGATCAGGTGGATTTAAGGGATAACGGGTAGGCTTAGCTGATACTCAAGCGGTGAGGTGGTGGTGCTTTTGTTCTATGATAATCTTAGCGGGGAGTATTGGAGGATGCAGGACATTATCGAAGGAGGCAATCGTCCATGGGAAGAGCTTATCCCAGATGCTCTTACCCTGATTTTCAAGAAAATTCCATTCCAGGAGATTCTGACTGTCATTCCTAGGGTTTGTAAGTCGTGCAAGGGCTCAGAACTTTAGCATCAATTGGAAAATTATTTTAATACATTTATGCTTATCCTTGTATTTCCAATAT
>LPNX010257125.1:202034-218559 GCA_001517045.1 Pseudotsuga menziesii | reverse complement strand
GAAAATGACGTTTGGGGCCCGCGCGGCCCCTATTTATAATTTTTTTTGAGAAGGTACCTCGACCGAGGTCAATACCTCGGTCGAGGTATTTACTAACCCTCGTTCGAGGTTTTAATACCTCGACCGAGGGTTAAGAAATACCTCGACCGAGGGATGAAAAGAACCTCGGTCGAGGGCTTCAAAAAATCTCGGTTGAGGTATTAATACCTCGGTCGAGGGCTTAACAAGCCCTCGACCGAGGTACGTTTTCTTGATTTTGACAAAATACGCTTGCCAAAAAGTGTTACCCAGGTCCATGGATTCACCCGTGAATCCAGGTAGATTAAAGGTGGCCATCAAGGGAACACCAACATTCCCTGTGAGAGGAAGAGCACAAGGAGTTCCCAGCATGGAGACCTCTTGGTTGGTGTTCAAAGGGGTGTTAACCATAGCTTTAAACCAGGAGACAAAGTCTGAGGTTGATAGGAAACCAAAATTACAAAGCACACACCTAAAGGCACACTAAGTACAGACAAACCACACAGCACTCACTAAAAATTCCTAAAGCCAAACAGACAAACATGTATAAGATATACTTTCCAAAAGAAATCTGATAGACAGTTACTTGGCGTCCCAGTAGATGTTCTTAGGCACAAGGGGAGGAATCACCCACTGCCCTCCCACACTTTCTACCGGGGTTACCTTCCAAGTCCGTTCAAGGTCAACCAGAAATAGCCTTCTGGTGTACCTGTGTATGAACCCTAGATGTCAAAGAGACTAAAGGCTACCTTAACTATATTGGCAGTTTAGGGGGACAGTCGCAAGCCTGATTCGTACGCATGGGTAGGGTAGCTGAGCCCAAAACCCTGTCTAAGACAGAATCCCCAGATGCATAAAAACCCTGGTCTACGCCTTGACAAGGAATCAGAGGGTTATCTCCTCAGAACAAAGCAAAATGAACTTTGCTATACAACCACCAAACAAAATCTAGAATGCCCTAAAGTCAGTATAAACCCTACTTGGAAGGAAGGCTTGGGTAAAGCTGGATCTTGCACCTCATCTTTTTATCTCGTCTTTTCCCAGAGGAGTAGGTAAAGCTGGATCTTGCACCTCGAAATATTTGATCCCTATCGGCGCATGATAGAGCCGGGTAAAGCGGGAGTTAAGAAATCTGATAGACAGTTACTTGGCGTCCCAGTAGATGTTCTTAGGCACAAGCGGAGGAATCACCCACCTCCCTCCCACACTTTCTACCGGGGTTACCTTCCAAGTCCATTCAAGGTCAACCAGAAATAGTCTTCTGGTGTACCTGTGTATGAACTGTAGATGTCAAAGAGACTAAACGCTACCTTAACTATATTGGCAGTTTAGGGGGGACAGTTGCAAGCCTCATTCGTATGCATGGGCAAGGTAGCTGAGCCCAAAACCCTGTCTAAGACAGAATCGCCAGATGTGTAAAAACCTTGGTCTACGCTTTGACAAGGAATTGGAGGGTTATCTCCTCACTCCAAGTCTCCAGGCGGCCTCATGCTTAACTCCCGCTTGAGAGGAGCTTCCCAGATACAATCAACGTAGAAAAGGATTTACCTAGTGATTGGCCAACTACGTCTGAAATTTTAATACTTGTGGAGAGTTAAAACTCCCTAATCCACAAGACTAGCCTGAGCTAGTTGGTGTATGACCCTATAAAGTAAAGCTTACTAATAATTTTTAAATTATATCGTTTATTTTAAGGGCTGTTTTTAGTTAGAGGGTAAATGGCATGAAACTTATGTGGTGTTTTGAATCAAAGTTGAAACAAAATGACTAAGGAAAGAGATATGCAATGCAAAAATCAAAAACCATTCTCTTTATTTTTCAAATAGAAAACTTGAAAGCCACAAAAGAACAAATTCTTTTTATATATATTTTTTTTTCAAAAACAATAATATGCCATGCAATCTAGACTAAAAACCTAATCTACATGCATATAAAGCAAACATTTGTTTTCGCCTTTTTCTTTTATAAATGCAAAAGAAAAACAACCTATCAACTAATGCAAGCAAGTACTGAAAGCAAAGCAAATAGACAACTACTCTACACCCCACAAACAAACCCTAGGTTTCCCTAAAGTTAGATATCAACCTCTCTTGAAAAGAAGGCTTACGAAGGTAAACAAGCCAACAACTTTGGAATGAAGAGACTGAGCAAAAATATTGACATAAACAAAGGTCAAAAAAGTCCTAAGTATCAATCTAAACCTACAAACAGAGGCTGCTTAGTACCTTGTCCAACAATGTCAAGCCAAAGAAGGAGGTAGGGGGGGGAAGCAGCAAAAACAAGTATACGTTCTTTTTAATTTTATTTTATAAATGCAAAAGAAAAACTACCTACAAAGCAAAGTATGAAGATAAAAAAAACAAAGCAAAATGAACTCTGCTATACAACCACCAAACAAACTCTAGAATGCCCTAAAGTCAGTATAAACCCTACTTGGAAGGAAGACTTGCATAAAAGACAAGTCAACTATTTTGGCATGGTGAAGTTATCCAACAAAAGAAGAAGGAAACCAACACCAACTAGCTTCTAAAATCAAACAAAGACCACTAACAAAGGCTGACCAAAAACATGAGCCAAAAATCATACCAAGCAAAGGAGGTGGGGGAAAGAGCAAAGAGAAAACCCTAATGCTATAAAAGGGCTTACCACATAGAGAAAGAACAACCAAAAGGGATGACACTAACTCCCTGGAGTCATGCACCTATAGAGGACCCCAAAAGACCTACCAAAACACCTTCAAACAGAAGAAAAATCACAAGAGGAAAAAACACTGTTTAAAGGGGTATACGCAGGTTGCACTACTAACAGGTCGCGTGTCATACGCGGGTTGCTAATACAGCAAGTCGCGTATGCAAGCACACGCAGGTTGTATAACTGACAAGTTGCATATCATACGCGGGTTGCCAGTATAGGCAGTCACGTATACCAAACCAGACATGCGACTGTTCAGTCATGCAAGTCGCGTATGGGTGGAAAAACTCCCAAAAAGGGTCAAAAACTGCCTTGGGAAGGCAGGAGAGGTGTTCTATCAAACTTATGAAGTGTTCCTAAGTGGCAAGAAGGACCTGAAACAACGCAGAAGACTGAAAGAAATCAAGAGAAACCCCAAACAAACAAGGCTCTCCTCAGCAAAGTCGACAGTTCTATTGTAAAGGAAAGTATCCTATGGCTAGGGTTTAAGAGGCCATCAACATACTGGGGTTGAAAGAGAGATGCAAAATAGTTCTGCAAGTAAATACAAGTAAGTTTCAGAGATGAGAAAGGTCCACACCTGACTAACTGAAGGCTAGTCCAAGCTTTCTCTTCAATCCTCTTCTTGCTCCTCTCGCTCCAAGAGACCTGCAAAAGGAATTATACCTTCCTCAAACCAATATGACCACATATAAAACAATGATAATAAAATAAACATGAACAATGATCTAATTAACATCATAATATGATCATAAACAGAGATTCAATCACACATTGAACAATTATTTGGGAAGAAGAAGGACATCACATCTTTATTAATCTTGAAAACAAGCACAAGTATACCTTCTCTTCAAGTTTGGCACCTCATGAAACCTTGATCCAGTTCTGCTGCTTCTCTTCTCCAAGGAACTTAGCGTCCAAGATCTGCAACACAAGGAGAATGCTTCTAGGGAAAAGGTGTGGCCAAAGAGAGCTCCAAATCCTCCAGCATAACAATGCCAAAATTCAAGTCCCCCCTCATGGACCTCCCTACCTCTATTTATATGCTTAAGGAAGAGTTCGGGGCGAAGACAAAGTGGTTACAACTGAAGGATTCAGTTGCATAACTACCCAAACTAACCAAAATTCAAAAGGCGTGTTTTTTGACATTTTTAAAAGGCATACGTGGGTTGCATAACTGGACAGTCGCATATACAAAAAGTATACACGGGTTGCTCGTACAGAAATTCATGGATATGAGCAACTTTTAGACATACGCGGGTATGATAGAGAGCAACTCGCGTATCATCTGCAGGTTATCCTTAAGACAAGTCGTGGATAGGTAAAAAATGCATTTTCAAGGTATTTCTGGGCATTTTCAGACTTTGGTGTCTTCTGGAAAGTTTTAGCTGACTGAAACACCTTTCCAATGGTGTAGAGATGAGGTCAAACAGAGTTACAAAACTCAAGATATGGGTCCTCCAAGATAGGTGTTTTTTCAGTGACTTTCATGAAGTGTCTACATGCGACAGAATCATGGGAAAGTGGTCACAGACAGAGATGTGTCATTTTGAGCTATAACACATATCATTATAAAATTTGGGGCAGACAAATATAAGGACGCAAGTTTCTCAGGAGCTTGCAGTACAAGTGTGCTACTGAAGCTAGTAACATAGCAGAGTTGATCAAATCCAATTGTGGAAGGAAAATATGGACCCAGTTATATCTATAACACTGTGGTAATGAACACCTAATTCTTTCTAATCCTAACAGAATTTTTCAACTCGTTCTTGTGGTTATTGTCGCAAATAGTATCCAAATATATATATATATATATCTAAAATTTATTTGAAAATCTTCCCATGACATCCAGAAAATCTCGTCTTTTCCCAGAGGAGTGTATTTCACCTTGTGCTTTATCCTGTCTTTCCATTCAGGTGAAGAGTCTAACCATGTACCATTCCACTCAAACTCATTTTCCCAAGGATTCCTTATCTTCACACGCATAAAAAACACAACAAAATGCAAACTTACAAATGCAGAGGGCAAGATTTTCAATTCCATATTATAATAACACTACACTATGTTACCCCACATCCGCATGGGAGTACCCTACAGTTGTTCTGGGAAATGTTACATGAGGCCTGGGATTTCAAAGAACCTTGGGCTTGAGAAACAAGCAAAAATCTCAGGATCTGGGTGAATTTCCATGCAATCAGGGCCTGGGCAGTCCTTTGAATTCAGAATAGTCACTTGCAGCATTTGGATAGTCCTAGGGATAAATCAACATCATATCAATAGATAAGTGCATCATCAAAATATGGATAGTAAACCCTATGTTCTAAACATCTTGTGAGGATAAACAACAACATGGCTATAATTGGTGTTCACCTTCATACAGATCCAGGACTTTATCCTCTGTAGATCAGTGGATTATATGGATATATGATGCACCTATAAGGGATGTTTATACCTTATTGATGTAGGATATCACATTATCATTGCAATTCTAACCTTTGTAGCAGCCTGCAAAATAGGAGGGTGTCTTTAGTGAAATGATCATCTCAACCAGTGAGTTTCTGAAGCCTAAGGCATGGACAGTGAGCTAATATTCCAAACATCAGTTCTAGGCATTTATTGGGAGTTCTGAGCATTCCAAAGGTGGTTCTGAGCATGTCAAAGGCATGAGAGGGGTACTACAACAACATCAATCAATTCTAGGCACTCAATATCTTCATTCAACATTAAAGAGGAAAAGCATCAAATGATTGACTATTCAGAGAGTTCATATCAGCCCCCTAAATTAGCAAATACAGATGATGATTTTTCTTTTATGAGCAGGGATTGGTGGGAAAAATTAGCTTTATTCCTCAAAGGATCAGAGAATCATGAAAATCACTATAGAAATTTAAAGCAAGGAAAAGGTCGAATACATCTATCCTAACAGTTGAAGAATTTCATTTTGATTTGAGGTATGTTGACTAACATTAAGTTTGAAATTTAAGTCTGAAAGTGTGTTGGGGCTCCATCTTAAGTTTGTCAATTGAGATAGGTTAAGGACTGATAGTAAAGAGTAGTATAATAATTTGTTCAGGGTGTTAAGCAAACAGTCGAGTGCTAAAGGACAGGAAGGGCATTAAAAAAACTTAGAGTTAGAGTATACATAGAGAAGCATATTTAGCAGTAGAAATAGATGATGTTAATAAAGAAACGTTCCATGAGAAGAGGCACCTACACAGTTAAGAAGTTTGTTTCCTATCTGAGTATGCTTTCATTTTCTACAGACACTGTAACACCAATCAATCCATTCTTTAGCATTAATGAGGACGATTAACACCAATCAATCCATTCTTTAGCATTATGGGAGAACCATTAATATCATTCAATTTCATTGTCTACGTGAACTTTTCAGCTATATATCGATGATGTTTGGTGTACACCACACCTGAAAGATCCATTGAGGGTTATGAAGCCATCCTTGATGGTGATAACCATTATAACTATTCAATTTAGTCTATAACCAATATAACCATTCAATCCAGTCTATAGCATTATGGGAGAATGATTAGCACCATTCAATTTGGTTTCCTTTGGATTGGAAGCCACTGTGTAGTAAGTATTCCACCAAGGTTGCTCAGAACTTATACCTAGCCCAATTGGGATTATGGTGGAACCATTTTCACCGCTCAATTCATTTTCCTTCAGCTTTGAATTCATGAGTGGGGTATCTATTCCACCAAAATTTCCTATAACTTCCATTGGCCCTAGCTGTTGTTGGCTTTGTCTTAAAATCCATGAGTCGGTTATCTACTCCACCAAAGTTGCTGAAAACTTGCACTTGGACCCAACCACTTTTGGTGTTATGAGAGATCTATTAGCACCATCTAGTTCGGTTTCTTTTGGATTAGAAGCCACGAGTGGGGTATCTTTTCTACTATTGTTGCATGCACTGGAGCACATCCATGTTACTCGGTAGAACTTGAACCCTGGTGAGGGCTATATTGGCTACCTTGTTTCCCCAACCTGGAAAACCAGAGTCAACAAACCAAGACCCTATTGGCATAACTCCATTTCAACAATGCAACATATCGTTATAAAATTTGGGGCAGACAAATATAAGGACCCAGGTTTCTCAAGAGCTTGTAGTACAAGTGTGCTGCTGAAGCTAGTAATATAACAGAGTTGGTCAAATCCAACTGTGGAGGTACAATATGGACCCAATTATATCTATAATGATGCGGTGATGAACACCTAATTCTTTCAGATCCTAACAAAAGTTTTCAACTCGTTCTTGTGGTTATTAGCGCAGATAGTATCCTTATATCGAAATTGTTTCTATCAGTTTTTACTAACAATTTATTGTGAGCTTTTAGATAAAGCTTATGCATTTTTTTAATTCTTTTTTATGTTAACGTATGGTATTTTATAAGCTTGTTGATGATCACGAGATTGACCTTTGAATTATGGTGGCCCTCCTCTTTTTATCTGGACTTCCATGGGGATTTTGAGGATGAAGTATCCAATCTCACACTCTATGATGAGGGTCTTTATCTAGGATGTTCTTATCAATATTTTGTTTTGATCCTTCTGTGTGAGTCTTTGAGTCAAATGGCTTGTAGGATGCAGGCATGTTGAGAAAATATACTCTCATAACAAATGATCAATATCTTCCCCAATATTTCAAAAATATTCCACTCTTCCTTGAGCATATTTCAAACATAGTTCTAATCTAGTACACATTTTGCACATCTAAATCACTATCGGAGCTCACTAGTCTAACTAGAGATGCCTAAATCAGTCTACAATCGCTTAACTCATGAGCTAGGTGGGAAAAAAGCCCCACTTGTTAACTGATGAGGTAGGTAGGAGAAAACCCCACTCTCTGTGCATGCATACAAAACTGGGGCTAGGCAAAATTAAAGTGATCTAACTGATTGTAACTGGAGGTTAACTCAACATAACTGCTTACCAACCATGACCAATTGGTGGAGCCTCATGGTGGCACTTAGACTAGGCACCTACATTAGACTGGGCTCCTATAATGTAGGGATTGCACAATAATTAATGCATGCTCATGCAATAAGTGGCAGATAACTTTTATATGTATTTCCCACACCCTAGTACAATAATAATGTCTCCCTTTAAGTTAGGCAATATTACCAAATAAACTATATTAGACAAAGAAAGATTAATTAATTAATCCTTAACACAAATATACATGCCACCATTACATAGTTTGTTGCAAAATTTACATTTAATTTTAGTTTATCATTAATTATTTTGGTTTAATGTCAACCATTTAAAAAGTTTGTTTAAAAACGCGGGCTGTTTATCGTGGATACACAATGGTTGACAGCCTTGAGGACATTGGCACTAACTATTTTGGGTTTAATGTCAACAATTTAAAAAGGCAGTTTAAAAACGAGGGTTGTTTATCATGGATACACAATGGCTGACAGCCTTGAAACTAAAATTTTTTACAGTACAAATCCAAAAGTACAAATAGAAGCAAATAAATTTATTGCTTCTTTATTTTCAAATAATAATACACAATTAACCTTTGTTATTTTTTTCTTTAATTTTGTTCACCCTCTTACAACAACCAACCTTTGTTAGTTTCTTTAAGTGTGTTTGATCGCTTGCCTGATTGTTTGTGTCGGCCTATGAAACATGAAATTGTCCAAATGATTTTGGAGCCACGTATATGTATATTCAACAATAACTATAGATCAAAGTTCTTGTTTTGTTTTTCATAAGCGATTTGCAGTCAAACGTTTTTTTCATTAACGACTTAAAAAGCCCTCGGTGTTTTTTATTTCAACTGCGATTTTTTTTTTCTGGTTTCTCTGAAGCGACTCAAAAAGCCAAATGGAGGAGCAACTTAACACAAGGAATAATTACGACCTGGAGAGCGATATAGAACGTCGTCCTCTAGAAATATATTGCCGGATTCATAGACATTTAACAGCGGAGGTAAATAGAGGCATGGTATGGAGAACATTAACTTCGGAGAGAGCTGGAGACATGCAGTATGATTTGCAAATATTAGAAGCGGGCACGGGAACAGATCAGTCAAGGGAATCTGACGACGCTTCACAAGCGGCGGAAGATTTTGAGCATCAGTTCACCTCGGGCGTATGCCATAGACGTATTCGTGAAGGAGACAGACATTACTGGCAGTTGGAGAATATATGGGATAATGTCGATATTAATCACATTACACTGGCTCCAAATTATGAATGGCGTTCACTGACTTCTAATGCTCAGAGGGACGACAGGATCTCAACGGGGGAAAACATTACTGTTTGGTGGCGAATTGTAAAGGATTGGAGCCGTCCCGACGGAAATATGTTTAGCATGCAAGCATTGTGGACTGGGAAATTCTCAAACATTGAACGGGTGTTGCAACTCATGGAGGACGTGAATACCGCTAATTCTGTACAATTCTTATGTGAACACTTTACACTTAATCTTCACATGAGAGAACAAGATATCGGTCGCTTTGCGAATAATCGTTTAGCAGCTGCCTTTTCAGTTGTTGATTCGTCATTAACTGTGGTTATTTCCCCCGAGTTCGTCGCCAGAACGGGTACTGGTGAAGAAGGTGACGGACATGGATGGTTCTGTGCAATTTGTCACGAAATGATTCCGATTGGAAAAATGGCTAAACAAATGCCATGCAATCCCAAACATACTTTTCATAGTAAGTGCATCCTTAACTGGTTAAGGCAAACACTTTCCTGCCCGCTATGCAGGTATGAGTTTAAGTAACCATACCTTTCTTTCGAGTGTCTCTCGCCGTGTAACGCTTTTCCATCATTTGAGAGGTAGGTACATAAATTTTAGAGAAAAGTTATTTGATTATTTATTATTTTTTGTTTGTTGACCTAAGATCGTTAATGGTAAAAAGATTTATCTTAATTTACCAATTATCAAGTGTTTGGAGGGATTTTCTAAAGCACAAAATTGAAAGAGAAATTTGTTTCAGATATTTTATTTCTGTTAAGTGCTTGATAAATTTAAAAATAAAGTGGTTTTGGAAATCTGAAATGGTTGCTGTAAATCTAATTATTCATTTAGATTCATTTTCCTTATAATTTACTCTTTATCAATTTATTCATTCATTGTTATACAGTTTAAAAAAAATAATAATACCAATAATATAATGAAATATGAAATCAAACGTAATTAATAGTTTAAAATAAACTAATGTGGTTGACCCAAAAAGAACAAATTAAAGTGTTGGTAATAGTGTATGTCTGTCGGGTTATTACGAGACCGTAAACAAAGGAAACAGTGATTTGAAACCACACAAGAGTTATATAAGACAATTCATTTGGGACCGTGATTTAGCTAAGTATGCATGTTTTCCATTACATGGATAAATGTACCAACTGGGTTTACTTGGCCTTGCAACTTGTAAAAGTATATAAAATAGCTAATCGCAAAATTTTGATAAATCATATCATATCATGTTATTATATTGTCATGCTGTTACTTCAGCTAAGAAAGAAACACAAATGTCAGACTTTATGTTAGAAATGTAAAGATGTAACCAATCTATTCAAAAGATATGTTTTACAGGTCACAGTTTACTTAACTTTAAATGAGGTTAGGTTTTCTCAAAATCTTATTATATTATTTTATATATTAATCTATTAGAAGTATTTAAATTATTACCTCCCCCACAAAAGGATATCTATGAATCGATCAAGTCGATTATTTGGACTAATTTGTAGCAATTTCAATAAAAACATATAATTTTTACTATAGTTTGTATCAATTATTTTTGGAGAATTATTTAAAATTTGATTTATCTTACTTCCTATTGGTTTATATACGTAACTTAGGCCTAGAACTTTGTGCCCCATACATACGTGTCTATTGCATACACCTTTCAGTAGGGGATGCACAGATTAGTATTTAATGCAACACCTCACCTTCTTGCTAGATTAATTTGCAGATATCTTTGAATGTTAGTGCCTGCATGCTCTCCGAACAAGACAAAATGCTTGGGTAAGTAAATCAACAAGATTTTGACATCAGACTTTAGGTCTGACATAATGTCTTTGATGTCATGGCCTATGACCAGTGCGTCGAGCCTGAACTCCGCACCTATTATGTGCCTCCTCCTTTGCACACAGAGCAGCAAGGACTATAGCAATTGATTTGGTTTTTTTATATTAATTCTGCACATTAACCAAAGCATTGTATCAGAAGTTTTTAATTAAAAAAAAATGTGTATCGGCCTTGGCGTCATGTGGAGACTGCATTATTTTTTTTACTCCCATGTAAGCCGGATAAGAGGCAGGTCTCGGAACTTCGCTGCATGATTGTCCACATGATGTATCCTGGAGGGGCAGATTAAAATTTAGTTTTTTGAGATTTTGATATTTCCAGGATAAACAGCACACCCGTCGTCATGTTGGTATGGAGAAAAAAATATTGCTCTCTCTTGTAATCTCTCTGATAAAAAATATTAAAGTTTCATGTCACATGATATATAAAAGTGCTTGAATAGGCATGTACAATTGCTTTGCATAGAAGAGATTAAATGTACTACACACTGGTTGTAATTAAATATGCATGAGCTTCGTATTGGATGGGCTAGTGGATCAAGTGATGCTTTAAAAGAGAAAAATTGGAAGGGTTTTAAATATTATTTCATGAATCTTAAATATTATTCCATGAAGCACGAGAACGTTAAAAAGTAAATATAATATATAGGATTTTAGTCATCTTTACGTTGTCATCTTAAATAGAAATTTTTTTAAATAATAAAGTCAATATAAAATAAATATAATACAAATGATCTTAGGCATCAGCTTAAATAGAAATTTCTTAAAATAATGAAGCTAATATAAAATAATTATAATATATATATATATATATATATAATCTTATTCATCCTTACTTTGTCATTTTAAATAAAAATTTCTTAAAATAGAAATTTTTTAAAATAATGAAGCGAATATAAAATAACTATAATATATATATATATATATATATATATATATATATATATATGATCTTATTCATCCTTACTTTGTCATTTTAAATAAAAATTTCTTAAAATAATGAAGCTAATATAGATAAACAAACTACACATTAAACAATGTAATGAGCTAAAAACTATTCACAAAGAATGAGTTTAAAGTACACTTTTCAATGTTTAAGGATATGGTTTACAAATTTAATTTGTAATAATTAGTATTGTTATTCATTTTGGATCTCACTAAAAAGAAACCATTAAGAAAATTGGCTTGCGTATCATGTACTATATTATGCTTAGTGGGACATTGTACTAGTTTATGTAACATTATACTAGTTTACATTATACATGAACTAGTGCATATACATGTTGGAATGTTGGAGTTATTTAGAAACTCATAAAAACAAATTTATTACATTTTTTAGCCTAAATATGTAGAGTTGCACCTTGAACTAGTGGTGAATTACAAACATTACAAATCATGATAGTTAAAAATAAATTTTGTTTATGTTTATTTAATCAGAGCGAGTGCACTTCAAATTGAAGGAAATCGATTTTCTTCGACCATTTTTAACTATCATATACTATTTTATGCTTAGTGGGACATTGTACTAGTTTATGTAACATTATACTAGTTCACATTTTACATGAACTAGCCCATATACATGTTGGAATTATTTAGAAACTCATAAAAACAAATTTATTACATTTATTAGCCTAAATATGTAGAGTTGCGCCTTGAATTAGTTGTGAATTACAAACATTACAAATCATGCTATCAAGTGAAATAAGATTTCCTTCAATTTGAAGTGCACTCGCTTGATTAAATAAACATAAATAAAATTTATTTAAAAAAACAACGTGTTCATGTATTTTGTCTCTTCAACATAATTTATTTTAGATCAACAGTCAAATTTTGAATGCCATGGTTGGTTGCAATGAACACTCAAATTGTGTTCAGAAGTACATTCTGACGCAGATGCAGATCACAGTTTGTTTGTATTTTTGGGAAATCTTCTGATGGAGAGACAAAGACACAGATCAAGGATTGCAACTGTTGTGTAATTTGCACAGGAAGATCCATATCCAAATTGTTCTATGAACCTTTCCCTGCCCAAGAAAAGCCGCCCAGACACACATCAAGTCAAGCGCATATCAACTACCACACAACCATTGAAAAGCAATGGCGAGCCATTTTATGCCCGAGTTAAAAAAAAATGTAGTTGGTAGTCATTCTAGATTATTTATATATCTGAAAAGAAGGTGCCTGAAAACCATTTCATTTTTATAAAAAATAAATAAAAGTCTTTCCTACAAACCGGATAGAATTACCTCAAGAATCGAGAAAATGCATACAATAATTTCAAATTGCATGTACATTAATTTTAGATTGCATGCCTGTTATATTTACTTTTGATAAAGAAAAACAAGTTGAATAGCTTCGAATGTTGGTAGAGGGTATCCATTTGCCTAATTATGAAATCTGAATGTGATTGGCAAATGATATCTGAAAGTGAAATAATTATGAAATGATCTACATAAGGCTAGCTGGCCTCTGTTATGAAAAAATGCTTCATTTTATGGAGTGCCACGATGATGAAGAACTTATTATTACCATCTGTCCTATTTCTTGCACACAATATTCATTTTATTCATTATTAGGTTGCTTGCTCTTCAACTACAGACTTAGAAGGCCAAGGAAGACCAATTGCTTGCTTGCTCGTTACCCGCAGACTATGAAGAGGGAAGGAAGGCCAGTGACTAAAGCATTCAGTCACTTCATTTACTGGCACGATGGAAGAAGCTGGGCGGTTCCCGCAGGCGACTTTGACAAGTGTCCACTTTGGCCTTGCATCATCCAGAGAAATTGTAAGTGGGCGCACCAAATAGAGAAGAATAATCAGCAATCGGGTTCTTGTTTACAGCAATTCTGAGGCAAATAATCTATTTTAACTTCGTTAAAACTCATTTTCATGCCAATTTAGTTGGAAACCAGCTTTGAAGTTCAAATGTAAAGAATGTGTATGTATGTTATTCAAGTTAAACAAAACAATGCACTTGTTTTTAATTTTTTTGGTTGGGATTACACTTTTAACCAGTTATCAGCCTTAACAACTCTCTCATCCTTGGTAATGAGCTTATAATTTTCTTGTTTTGAGCATTGAATATTCTCAACAAAACTTGAGGTGGGGTTTGGCTTGGGGTGGGGTGGGATGAAGAGTGTTTAATAAACTTGTTTGAGCCATTCATGAACTGAACTGTTTTCCTAGGAAAGTTGCCACCCAATGGCTAAATAATTGGCATTGTACGGGAAAGCTCTCTTTTGTTGAAAGACAAAAACCAGGCATAATCCAGGGTCATTTTCCCCAAAGTACCGTCATGCAGAGAATTGCTAATTCAACAGAATTACCAATTCCATAGTAACTCTAAAAATCACCTTCTTCTGAAGTTTCCAAGAAATTTAAAATTTTTAATGCCATCTTCATCTTCTAGGTTGTTGAAAAAAGGACTAGCCTTGCTTGTTGCAGTACAAATGTGAAGGACAGTGACGCCATTGTCATAGATATTTTAGACTACAATACACGTTTTTCTATGCTCAATACCAATGGCTGAAAATCAGCATAAGACTAAACTCATATCAAATTCAATTTTTTTAACGCCATCTTCATCTTCTAGGTTGAAAAAGGAAGGCAAATCATCTATTTTAACTCAATTAAAACTCATTTTAATGCAAATTCAGTTGGAAACCACCTTTGAACTCTAAATGTAAAGAATTATGTGTATGTATGTATGTGTGTATGAGAGAAGACAAATTACAGGGGAAAGCAAAGGCGAAGGGTTCAAATTTGGAGAAACGGCACCAAATTTGGCTTCAAATTCGGAATTACTTGTGCAAACAAAATTGCACCGATTGTTTTGGAATTGGATCATTGGAAAGTAAATTTTCAAGCTATACAAGTTTAAATCTTTAAAACAATCCCGCTAAACTTTAGTTTCCTTATCATTTTGATGGCACGTTGATTTTGATGCATTCAACATATAAGACCAACTTCTTTGACCAAAATGTTTCTATAAATTTAAAGAATATACCTTTATGTATATATAAATAATGTTATGATTTTTTTCTCAAAGAATATATATATATAACAAACAAAAACTTTTTCCACTATTTTTAAGTTATTAAAAAAAATCAGAACTTCAAAAATTCAATCACTCTTGAAGTTTAATAATTTTAGAATTAAATCTTTTTTTATTAAGAAAAAACTAAAACTAAAATTAAATCTATGAAGTTAGATACTCGTGGAGACATTTTTATGATCCTTAATCTACGCCTACACTGTCATTAATTATAGTATACCCATTTGTCAAATAATGTCATTTCATTTTTTTAAGGCATGCCTTTTGTTTTTATGTGTGCATTATAAATTATATATTATATACACTACATTATATTTGTTATATATATTAGCATATTTGTTATATATATTAATTAGCATATACTAATTTATTAGTCATTTTACAAAGCACATTATATGATGGAAACCTCTTTTTAATGAAAAAGTGAAAAAAATAGAACAAACTTATGTAGAGTAATTTCACATTATAATGTCGTATTAGTACCCTATGGTACCATGGGAGTAGTAGTACTATTTTTCTTCTTGTTTCTTTATCATGTCCTGATAGTTTGTCTGATCATTTTGGTAATTTGTTGCTTGTTATTTATTGTCAAGGTATAACTTCCCATCAATCCTAAGCATTTTCTATGGTTCTCTTAAGACTGCATTTATTTTTATTATGATTCATAATTTTGAAGTTTGGTTCCTTGATTAATGTTTTTATTGTTAAGACATGAGAAGGGCAAGCATAGTATATTTTCAACCAATTTTTATAAGAAATGTAGGTCTTGAAGTTGATTTCTTGAATCCTTAGTAAAACTTTTTGGCATTTGGCTTATGTTATTGCAAAATGCACATAGTATTCATTATTCAGAAGACGTGTTCTTCATGGAATTCTTCATATCTTTATGAATTTATTAAACTAGGTTTGGCATTATTAGTTATGTTCTCATACAGGGGTGCATTATGCTAACATTGAGAATGTGCGTTGCAATACTTGTTGAGCATATTTCCTTTGGGCTGCATGTGGCCATAAAGTTTGGGGTCACTGCTATATTTCTTTCTGGGGTTTTTGTGAGTGTTCTTGTTGCCGTCACTCTTAATAGTATATGAGTCGGCTTCTCATAGACTGCTTACATGTTGATTTTGCACATTTGTCCTTTTCAGTGACATGCTTGGATTTTACTATTTTAGCATTCTTGAAGAGTCTATATTTTATTTTATGTTACTGGTAGTTTTAGACCATAGTTTAGAGTTTTTTTTTTGCACACTTCTCTCTTTTTCAATCACATGCTCAGATTTTAGCATTCTTGAAGAGACTATATTTTACTTTATGTTAGTTGTATACTTGTAGTTGTAGTCATTGGATTAAGCATGTTTCGGCTATTGATTTTAAGATGCAGAGCTTTACTAGTCCCATCCGCTACCATTGGTCATGTGTGGAAATTGGCATAGTATTTTCCATATTTTTTTCCTTCTTGCAACTTTGCAGTTTGCACACAATTATGTGCTTTTAACAAACATTAAATTGCTAGTGTGCTTGGAAATGGATTAACTCGAGAGATATAGAATTTCTGTGTACTGTTATTTTACTGATTGCATTACAGCCCTCGGAAGTTCTAGAATATTTTGAAAAAGCACTACCAGATAAGATCCTTTCTAGTTTAACTTTCTGGGCTTCTCTGTTCTTCAACTGCTTGATAAAGCATCAATACTTTGTTATGTTAGT
>LPNX010257125.1:152484-194085 GCA_001517045.1 Pseudotsuga menziesii | reverse complement strand
TTTGATCAATAATAAATTAATTAATTAAAAAATAAAAATAAAAGTAGCATTGTGAATCTATATAGAAATTGCAATGATAAATGATTTACCACCTTTTTTGTGTCATTCACTTGAAGCAACATTCACTTGGCATAAACTAACGCATTTCTATGTATTTCTATAAGTCCAAGTGGTTGAGCTACACCTTAATGTTCATGCAATTCAATTTAAGTTGTGTGTTTCATTGGGAAGGTCCTCAAAATTCCACGGAAATACCCCTGAAAGCTCCAATGACTATCTTCAAGAGTTGTTGTCGCATGCCCTGCCACATGTTCCAACAACCCATTTCTATTTCGAAGGTTGGCAAGAATAAGTGGAAGTGAAGTTTTAGTAAATGCACTATTAATAAATCGTAGTTTAATTTGTTTTTTCTAAAGTTAAATAAATTTTGAAATATTCTTAAAATAAGAATAAAATTTTAAAACTACATGGTATTCGAAATTTAAAAAAAAATGTGGGAAAGATGTTAAAATATTGTTTATATAAAAAATATGTTTTTCTTAAAATGTATATCCACATCAATTGGCATTTACAAAAAAAATTGTTACAATATTAATCTTTTCAACATTTTATCATTAAAATTAAGGTTAATTAGGATATCAACCACACTCATCAGTGAAGCCAAAATATTTTGGCATGTCATATATCTGAAACATGCATATACAACTTTGACAAAGACTCTTCATTCAATATTTCTATCTTCTTGTCGGGGACATTGCCACCTCGTGGCTCTTGTATATAACATTATTAAATAGAGAAGAATTAGAAATATTGTAGGTATTTAGTTTAATAAAAATTGTTAAACAATGTAAAATTTGTATTTTTTTTTGTATTTACCAAATTTTATTATTTTTAATTTGAATTTTAAATTGTAGATATCATTGTTTTTAGGAAAAATGGATTTACTACCTTTTCATATTTTATTTCGTCTTATTTTGCAATGTTAATAAATAATGTATGCTTATGGCTTATGATCTGAATTTAAATTATGGCTTATTACATCTTAAGATATTCGAGAATGGATTGAACATTGTTGGTATTTTTAAGTTTTGAATAAAACAGAGTTTTGTTGGAGCTGGCACTGGGACAGGATCTTCAAGAGCTGTGTCTGACAAACTTGCTTGGCCGTCGTCTCTCTTGAACGGGATGCTGATTCGAAGGGATTGGATGAAAATCCCTAAAATAATATGCTGGTGCATTTTGAATGAAAGAAACCATAGAATCTTTCAGGACAAGATCCAGCCAATGTGGAAGACAGCTATCAAAGTAAATGCATTACTCGGTGAGGTTGTTAGCGTTTCAAAGGTCCCAAATAACAAAGAAAATTTGGCACACAAAGAAAAAAATTGGATGCAAAGTCTCAATATCCTTGCTGTAAATAATTTGGCTGCTAAAAAGTTGGATGAATAGGATGTCAAGCTGGACAAGTCTCACTTTGAGAACTGGCTAAGAGAAAGGAATATTTTTAAATTGTTTTTCGATGGAGCCTCCAAAGGGAATCTTGGAAAAGCGGGAGGAGGAGTTGTTATTGATCCATGCAAGAAAGTTGAGATAGAATACTACTAGAATATTGGATATGACTCCAATAATATGGTCGAGGCATATGGGCTCTAGTAAGGCCTCAAGCAGTTGCAGAAGAAAGGAGTGGACGAGGTAATGGTTTTTGGAGATTCCAGGTTAATTATTCAAGCGTTGAATGGGGGAAAAAGGGCTAAGAATGAGCGAATAGCAAGGTTGATTAATAGAATTAGGTCCAAGGCCAAAATGTTCAGGAAGGTTAATATTTTTCATATTCTTAGGGAGCTAAATGTTTTGGTGGATCTTGCAACCAATAAATATGTAGCTGTAGGCCTCAATGAACTTATTGTAAACTCAGTTGTAAGCATTGATATACCTCCTTAGGTCTATTGTAGGTTAATCGCCTGAAGGAAGTAGAGATTATTAGTAGCTTGTTGTAACTAGTTTCCTTATCAACGATTCCTATGCCGAGTTCTTCTTTATAACATAACCGTTCTTGTTAAAATAAATAAATAAATAATGTATGTATGCAATTTCATTGATTCAAAACAAGATTTTTCCTCATTTTGTAGATAATTTTAACTGGCCAAATGAAAAAAAAATTCATAAAACCATTAAAATATAACATTTTAAAGACATTAAAATGGTGGCTCAGAGAAACTATACTACTTTTAATACATGCAACGAATGGTGCATGTGTTATTTCATGGATACAATGTTTAGTATGTTATGTATGTGGTTCTTTATATACTATGCTTCTTTTTTGTCTACCTCTCAACAACATATATATGCTTGCAATTTGTCAATCAAATGTGTTGCACCTTCATAAAACCATTAAAATACAACATTATAAAGACATTAAAACTATGGTTCACAGACAGTATACTACTCTTAATGCATGCAATGAATGGTGCATGTGTTATTACATGGATACAATGTTTAGTATGTTATGTATGTGGTTCTTTACATACTATGCTTATGTTTTGTCTACCTCTCCATGACATATATATGCCGACAAATTGTCAAACAAATGTGTTGAACCTTCTTTATTTATATACATTCAGATGGAATTTTGGTTGTATATTAAATTTAGAAATAAAATTTTCAATGTCGAATGGATTTTTTTATATAATATATCTGCTTCCATTTTTTTTCCCTATAATTACCTTATTTGTAACATGCTATCACCCCCATTAATGTCTTCTACATGGTTACCACAAACTTTTTTTCTTCGATGTACCTATGCCATTCAATATTGGAATTGAACAAATAAATGCACGACAAATGCTATTTTATGGCCACAACAAAGACAATCACAACAGATAACAATGTCTTCGGTATCGATCCACACATTTCACTATTGCTTCTAGAACTACCCCATCACGTAATCCATCACTAATCCAATCTGCTCCACCTACAATGACATCCACCCCTACACTTGTAAACCTCATAGATTCCTATATAGACTTTTTGTATTGATCATATAGTTTTTATATGGATTAAAGCCCCAATTTTGTATCATTATATTTTGTACTATGACACCATTGTAAACTATATTCAGAAATAAAAAAATTATAGTGATCGGCTTGATGCATTTACATGTGTGTTTAATTGTGAATGGAATGTGTATGTTTTTTTATTGACCTAACAAATGCCAATCTAAAATGTAATTTCCATAAGAATCAATAACATGATTGTAAATCCTACAAACATGAATGTATGATATGTAGTCAAATTTTTGTTCAAACAATATTACCCGTAAAAACATTCACAATAAAGAAGGATCCTTTATATGGTACACACCATTTAACTGGGAAACAACTAGCTGTGAGTCAAGGAGGACTTCAAGAGATCAAACACCATTAGATATGGCATTGTGTACTAACACAATCACAACACTATATTCAGGAACATTGTTTGATAATGGACAGAGACACACACCTCCTGAAGACACCACATGACCCTCGGGCATATAAACCAGCATAGATCCAAATCCTAGGCTCTATCAAGCACCGAGAGAGATCAAATATCTCAAGGTGCAAACATCTTCTTAAGTATTTCACTCAAGGAGCTATCAACTTTGGTGTGTCCTATATATAGCCAGTAATTTGATTCAAACCAAAAGACACATCTTTTTATTTCAGGTGGACATATACTATTTTTATTTCTAATATTTAATATTATTTATGACCGAAATAATTTATTTTTTTTTTAATTTGTTAGGAACAAGCATTACAACATCTCCCCCATGCATGGTTTTAAAACCATGTGCAAGGCCCTCCTAAAACTATGGGTTGTTTAGGAGGCCTTTCAAAACCATGTGCAAGGCCAACATTTTTTTTAGGATAATTCAATTTATTATTTTTTATTATTTTGTTAGGTAGGAACATTACAACATCTCCTCTGTATTTTGTTTTTTTATCACCGGCATTTTCTTTTGGCAGATAAATAAATTTTAATTTTTTATTGTTTTGTCATGTAGGAACATTACATCTCCCCCATATTAGGTTGTTTTTGTGCCCAACATTTATTTTGGAGGATAATTAAAAATTTTATTTTTCATTTATTTTGTTAGTAACAAACATTTTCCATACTCTGGCAATATTATTTTTGGCTGACATAATATGGGAAAACACTACAAGAACTCCCTCATGAAAAACTTTACAATATCTCTCTCATACTGGGATGAAGAGTGCCTCTCATCCCAATGACCCAAGAAGTCGAAGCTAAGTTCTGGGTGTGGAGGCTCGCACCATTAGCATGTCCTAGGTATACTGAAGATTCCATCGACATCTGTCACAACAAGGGGAAGCATGTCGACAAACCAAATCGCTACAATGGGACTAAAAGTAAACTATGTAAACTGTACAATAATATATAAGATATCAGCCTCAACTGATAATTACACATAGTATTTCTTGAGATAGATCCCATTTCTAGGCTCAGCCAAGGTTGTCCCTTCACAATCCTATAGATCACAGGAGCCCTTCTCTAAGACATGTTTTACCACGTAAGGACCATGCCACATGGGGTTGAACTTACTTGCCCCTAATGGTTCACTAGCTTATTCATATAGGAAGGCCAATTTACCTTCATTAAATCTATGAGGCCAGACATAATTATCATATGGAGCATTCACACGATGCTTATTGATCTCAAGAGCCTCTATGACATCTCAATGCTTCTAATCAAGGTGCTCTAAATGGACAAAACGTTTTTCCAACTTAGAAGTCTCTGGTAAGATCTCTATGGCTATTTTCAACTAAGGATTTGCATTCAATAGGTAAACCCAACTCCACCCCATGTACTAATTTATATGGAGAAAACCCGGTGGAAGTCTTAACTATGGTTCGATAAGACCACAAAACAAGGTAAAGAATAATGTGCCAATTGGTCTTGCTTTGTCTAACGGTTCTATGTAGAATGTACTTAATTTTTTTATTTACTGCTTCAACTTGTCCATTCTCTTGATTATAATAAGAAGAAAAGAACTCTTTATTATATCGTAGTTTCGAATATAATTCATCCAACATATTATTTTGAAAGTTCCTTCCATGGTCAGTGACAAGCTCTCTTGGGATACCGAACCAAGTGATGATCTGATTGAATATGAAATGAGCGGTCATCTCACCATCAGATTTAATATTAGGCATAGTCTCTTCCCATTTTGTGAAATAGTCCATGACCACTATGATGTGATGGTTCCCCCTAGCCGAAGATAGGTTGAAATCCATAAATTCCACCCCCCACTTGGTGAAGGGACCGAAAGTGATAATACAATGTAACAGAGCAAGATGCGAACACAAATTCCCTGCAAACACCTAGAAATGGTGGCACCTCTTGACCTCATTAACACAATATTTGAATATTTACAACCAATAATAACCTTCTCTAAGGATATTTTGAGTTGTAGAAAGGCTATATAAATCACTACCACACACCCCAATATGGCAATCATTATGCACAGTCTCAGCCTCATCATCAGTCAAACATCAATGAAAATGGAATCCACCCCACAATGATACAATGTGTCACCGATAATAAGGTACTTCTTAGCATTATGCCATAAACATTAACATTCATCCCGCAAGAGGTGAGGAGGAACCTTCAAAGTATACAGATAGACGATGATATCACAATACCAAGGGTCCATGGTCTAAATAAGGAAGATATGTTCACCCACAAAGGAATCTTCATGAATTTCATCTTCATCCAAACTCGGGAGATCTTACATGAGCTTCAAAAAAACTAATGACTTCTTTGACATTGCCAAAACAAACTCGAGATCAAATTATTTCCAAATAACAATGCATTTATTGTACTTTCCCCCTATCAATATTATAGTCAAGACAAACTGAAACGGATTGATATGAGCTATGACCGTAGTATGGGAAAGCAGTATATAATGTATAAATCATTGTACTACATGAACAATCGCCAATGATAGCTTCTCGATGTTACTATATCGAAGCTCTGCGTAAATGAGATTCTGGCTAAGACAGTAGATAAAATGTTCTTAGAGATTGTCATCCTCTTGAACGAGAACCGTCCCATTCGTCTCTTGAGATGCAACCACGTATAATAGGAAATCATGGATATAGTTAGATGGAATAAGCATGGGGGCCAATAACAAGGATTTATTAAGTTCATCAAAGGACTCCTAGGGTTTCTTATTGCATATGAATGGATTATCCTTCTTCAAAAGGTGCATAAAACCCTTGGTAAAATTGCTCAAATTGATGACAAATTTCTATAAAAAGATAGCCATCCCTTAGAGACTTTGAATATTTCTAATCTTGTGCCAGTGAGACAACCCTAGCATTTCCTCAACCTTCAGAGGATCGCCCCTAATTCCATCCTTATAAATGATAAACCCTAATATCCAACCCACTTTGACACAAAAGATGCATTTTTTAGGGTTTAACCAAATGGTTTAACTAGGTATGTCTTAACATTTATCGATGATTTTTGAGACATATTGTTGGGTGTTTTTCTTCAAGATGAAATATTAAGTGTGTGAGATATTCAAATATTTCAAAAGGAGAAAAGTAAGTTGACAAAAAGAGTATAAATATAGGATTTGTGCTTCTCATTTTAACATAGAGTCACTCACTTGTGTAGCGTAGAGGAGAGAGAGAGACATACCATAAAGGAGGAGCGTATATGTTTTGGTGTTTTATCTTATACATCTTATACAAAGGAATTATTTATGGGTTTTCTTCCCCATTGAGGGTTTCCCAGGATCAATATCATGTCTATCTTGTGATTGTGTTTCTTTTAGTGATTCTGCATATGCTACTATTGTGAATTTGGATTAAACACTAATGATATCTAGATAAGAATATGCAATATTAACATGTATAAGATACAACTCCAAAATAGGTATTCTCCTCCTTGTTCATATGTGTGTCTCTCTCTCTTACGCTATACACAAGTGAGCGATTCTAGTTCAAATGATAAGCAAAAGTCCTCTATTTATACTCTTTTTGTCATCCGACTTTTACCCTAATCAAGTCGGCCCCACGAAACTATTTAGGATGACTTCACCTAGGAAATCACAAAACATTATTTTATTATATTCATTACGGTGCTATTGACCCGAATTATAATGGAGGCTTTAGCTCATGACTTTATGCTGACCAATTACAATAATAACATCCTAACAAAGGAACAGAACATATCCCTTGGGGTACATTAGTAAATACATTTAGAATATCCTTATAAGTTACAATATTTCAACACTTCCCATTAACGAGAGGGGTATTCTACTAACAACATGATCATCAACTATAGGAGTAACGAGAGAGAGCATATTCAATAGTATCAAGGTAATACATTTATACGTCATAGGAAGTTTTCAATAATCATCAATAACTAGAATAGTTTCTCTTTGATATCTTTTATAGTGCATGATCACTTCATCCTTTTGTAGCAACACTTTGATCTTTCGATCCCTTGTAGCAACACTTCGATCTTCTCGATCCCTTTCAGCATCACTTCGATCTTCTTGATCCTTTGCAGTATCACTTCAATCTTCTAGATCCTTTGTAGACAAACTACCTCCAATACACATGATCTGTTTGTGAGATGATAAATCCCTATCAATTTAGGAAATAGGTCTAAGGATGATGCAATCCTCCTCATTACACTCACCCTTAACGAGGAGGGTCCATAGTATCGACCAATTGATTCATTGACAAATGAATGAAGGACCATATTAATTCATAAGGACTCATCGTAGATCATCCTCAGCTTGTTATAGCTAGGACCACTCCAAGCGAGTGTTATACTATGGCATATACATGTAGGCATACTCTCCATGGAAGAGTATCATCTGCAACTGCAAATATTGAATGCATCTAAATGCAAGCCCTTTTGTATGTAATGACTCATTGTAGAACATCCTTCGCTTCAAATATACGACCACTACGAAACGAGCGTTATACTACAACATCCACAAATGAATGTGGGTACACTCTCCATGCAAGAGTAACATCTGCAAGGAAGATCTCAATCGCACCTAGATGCAGGCCCTTTCGTCTATAAGGATTCACTATAGAAAATCCTTAGCTTCAAATATAGGACCACTCCTAAGTGAGTGTTATACTACGACATCCGCAAATGAATGTAAGTACACTCTTCATGTGAAAGTAATTCTGTAGGGACATCCTTATGTAGTAAAGACCACTTTCAAGAACAAAGTGTTATTTCCTGCAAGAGCATCCTCAAGAGAGGATACTATCATCCACAAGTGAATTCCGGACCTTGTCAGCATCTTCAAATGTACTTGGCTTCTTTCATACTAGAGCTTCATTTTCATCCCATTATCAATGTCAGTCTTACCATCACTCTCCCTTTTCAGGGAGGATCCATATCATCAACCAGGTTCCCCTTTGTCCAAGGAGGGTTCATATCTTCAACCTATTATTCCTTTTAAACAAGAGTCCATATATTCAACTTGTTCCTCCTTTTCAAAGAGAGTTTGTATCTTCATCATTCCTTCTTACAAGGAAAGTATTTTCTAAATACTCCAATCTTGTCATGAAAATATTCACACTTTACTCGATAAAGAGGATTGGTCAGCACATCAACAACTTACTCATTGATACCTACATACTAGATTGTTATAGCTCCCTTTTGTACCATATATTTTATATAAAAGGTTTGTATTTCTATGTTCTTTGATTTGTCATGGAACAAAATATTCTCCGTCAACTTTATACAACTCTGGTTGTCATAAAGAATCATTGTGGTATCGAACTCCATGTCAAACAGTCTTGACATCAGTTTTGGAAGCCATATCGCTTCACAACTAGCAGAGAAAGTTGTCGTGTACTCTGCTCCAGCTGTGTTGAGAGCAACACTAGACTGTTTCTTACTAAACCATGAGATCATGGTAGATCCCGGCCAATAACTGTTAGTTTTTGCAGGTTAGATGAGTTTTAGTATCAGTAATAAAATTCAATGCATGAACATGTAAAGAACTGAGATAAAATTCAAACTGTAATAAAACGTAACAACATAAGTTTCATTTCTTTCAACTTTAATGCTCTGCTCGTCACTGCGTTAAAGTTGATCATTGAAATGTTTCATTAATTGTCATGTACAGAAAAATAAATAACATGTGCAGTAAACTAATTCTCAAGAAGATAAAGAATCTTAACCATTGTTGGATCCACCTTATACTCAGTTAGATCTGAGTTTGATCTTGTCACTGAAAGGACAAGTCAAACTGGTTGAACCATATACGTACCTTGAGAGAGAGAGGGAGTAAACAGACCTTAGTTTCTTCAATCAAATTAGCAGTGCAGTCAAGAAGAATCACACAGATGCATTCAGAGTGAAAGATTTGTAGTCAAGCACTCTATAGATTCACAGTGAACAAATTCCAGAAACCAGTCAGGGTGGATCAAACAGAAAGACTCAGCCTGTGCAAAGAATAGATCGCAGTAAATCCCATGTAGAATAACAGAAAGGTAAAATATGTAGACTGCCGTAGCCCAGACCAAGTAATCCAGGCAGATCGGTGAAGACCAGGTAGAGTGATTGCACAAAGACAAGCCAACAATAAAAAAATCCAATCCTGTGGAGAAAGCTAAGACCTAGGAAGCAGTCAAAGTCAAACCCGTGGAGAAAAAAAGTGAACCAAGAAGCATGGAGAAAAACTGATCATGCAGATAGCAGATCGCAGGCAACCAACAGTAAAAAGAAATTACGTGGACAACAGATTGCAGGCAGCCGGCAAGAAACATATCACATGGATAGCAGATCGTAGGCACCTGGCAAGGAAAAATAAATCACCATGGACAACAGTAAAATCAAATCGTAGAGCTTGTATAGATTGTCGTAAAGATCCCAATCAAAAAAATCGCAGAGCTGGTATATATTGCCATAAAGATCCCAATCAAAAAAAAAAATCGCAGAGCTCATGTGGATAAATCGAAAAGCTAAGGTATGTGTCTAATGTAAATGTACGGGGCTCATTTTATAATGTTTACATGGGCCAAAGATATACACTAGATGGTGGTGCACATATAACTTATGATTACTTAGGGTAACATAAAGTGGCCCCAATAAAATAGAAAGTCAAAGTGTATCAAAGGGTAAAAGGTAAAAGGTTTTATTTTATTTATTTATTTATTTATTTTATTAATAAATCATAAATGATTTTATTAATAATTTATAATAAAGTCATAAAATAAAAAATCTAAAGGTCCAACATAAAGTGAATAGTCCAAAATCATAAGTGGGTTAACCTTAAATGGCCTTTTTAACAAAAAATAAGGTAACCATAACAATACTAGGTCCAAAGGTCTTTAATAACCAATTAGGTAAATACACTCCATAAAATCAGAGTCATCATAATCAAAGGTGCACACAGGTGAGAGTGCTAGGAGTAATAGGACCAAGAGTCAACAACCACAAGATCAAAGTGAACCAAGCAATCATATAGGACCAACAAGACCAAAAAAATTTCTCTCTCAAGGTACATAGTTTTATATATTTTGTCATCACTGTATAAGGGGGAAGATCCAAACAGATGGTACAATCCTTTTTTCCTTGACACTGCTCCTAAAGGTTAGGTACTAGGGACATCGTCAAGGGGTGGCCATTCCCTTGAGGATCAACCTAGCAATAAACGATTAGGAGAGGGGACATCATTATATTCCATTCTTAATGAATGGCTTTCAGCCTTATACTAAGTTTCAGTCTCACACTGAATCAAGTTGATCAATCCTTGGACCCTAACAGGTCCTCCATTCTCTCGCAGAATGGTTCTCAGTACTAAGTTGAGTTTCAGTCTCACACTGAAAATTGATCAACTACCTGCAGTAACTACTTGGACATCGTGTCCCTCGTCCTATACCAAAATATATCTCTGCCTCCACCTGCAGGCTCTACTTGGATATCACATCCTTGGTCCCAGAACAAAATACCCTAGAGGCATATAGTGGCCCTAGCCACGTGCTAGGGGATTTGCCATGGCATCAACCTGCTTGGTCCCAGACCAAGAACCCGAGGAGACTACTGAGGGTCCTAGGGTACCTTCTAGGGTCTTACTCTATCCTAGTCAACTAAATAGGATTCAAACCATTCTCTGAGAATGGGTCTCGCAACTCCACTAACTTTAACACTCCCTCTCAGCAAGAGGGACATTCTCAGCACATCGATAACATATTGTACCCTTACATTGTGATAACTCATCTCGATGTCTTTCAAACTGTAATCAATTTCAGGGTTTCTTGAGAACCTCAAACAACTCTCCATCTTAGCATGGAACGGGATCTCATAGATCTTATTGGAAGTTATAGTTGACTTCCCTTGATGGCTGAGAATTATATTCTGCAAATAAAATTTCCAAAACCATTGTTGGACTGACTCCTCATAATAGGAGTAAACCAAATCAGTCACATGGCTCTCACTGGGGCAATCTTGAAGCTTTTCAATAGGCTTCTTAAAGAGATCAAATGTAGGATTCTTGGCCTTCTCCCTCTACTTCTCTAAGCAAGAAGTCTTATAAGATTCTATCTTTGAGTCACTGGAGGACTGATGGAAGATCACTCTTTCATCTTCCACAACCCCACTTGGTTGGGGACTAGAGAGTACAGATGTCTCCCTCTTGATATCTGAAGCTTGACTAGGGTATAGAGTTTCAATGGCATGTCCTGGGACCTTATAGAGGTCACCTTCACGAACTACAATCACAATGGTAGAGTTTATACTTCTACCTTTGGACCATATCAAAACTTTTCCTTCTGAGAAAGTTACAGAGTACCCTTTGTCTTCTAAAACTGTTACTAAAATAACATTCTTCTTTAGACCAGGAACATATAAAATTTCTTCAACATTAATCAACGTACCTGAATCAAGTTGTATCTTGGTTGAACCAACCCCTTTAATGTCAAAGGTACTTCCATCTCCGAGTTCCACTTTCTTGTGGAACTGCTTGACCTTTACGGATGCCAAGGTCTCCTTAAATCCAGTCATATGCTTAGAGGCTCCACTGTCTATCCACCAGGAATCTGAAGAGTTGAAGGTGGGAATTGAAAGTGTTGAGGCCAAGTAATATTCTTTTCCCTAACTTGTATTCTTGGTTTCAACCTTAGACCTCTTTTGTTGAGGTTGCTCTTCTTCTGTAGCAATTGAAGCATGTTGTTTCTTTCTGTGCCAATTTTTGTTAGATGATTTTATACACTCGCATAATTACCAGGATTACCACAATTATAACACTTAAATATTGATTTAAATGAATGCTTACCTCGAGGTTCCTGACTATTTTCCTTGTGTGGTAGGGGATTCTTTCCTTTCTTTGTTTTGACAAATGGGGCTGGATTATTTTCTGGTGGGGGCACGAATTTGCTTTGGAACTTGATTTCTTCATTTAAGCAGTCATGCCACAATATTTCAAAGTTGGGTTGATCCTGTTAGAATAATCAACCCATAGTTTACCCACATCGACATTAATTCATTTATTTTTGTCTTATTTGCCTAGTTCATGTGTCCCACCTTGTGCAATTTGCTAATTGCCTATCCATAGAGGTCAAAATTTCCATATTTGACACATGTAGCACTTCGGAAAGCCTTAGGAATCAAATCTACTTTATTCCTGGCCTCCTAGGTGCCTATCTGCTTTTTCTTCTTTACTGCCTGCTTTTTCAGTGTTTTAAGGCACATAGGAAAGCTAGACTAGGTGAGGTGAACTAGTTTTTTGTCCTCTTCATCCTCCACTCTTTTCTCCATGAAAAAGTATGTATGATCTTCCATTCCACCACTCTTTATCTTTCCCATGTGCCCTTTCCAATTCATGAGCTCCATGACAGATTTGGGATCAGCTTTTTACACCTATGGGGGATTTGCTTAATTATAGTAAGCCTGATTTATGCTAGATTTGGATGCTTCCTCATGGATTCGATTTATTCATGTATTCTATTTATTCATCAGCCTATTTTATTATAGGGTTGGATATTGTACACTCAGTTAATATAATTTTGTGTTACAGCTCCATATTCAGTCTCCATTGTTAGCAATTTTGCATGATCAATTGATAATTGTTGTGAGTAAAATTAATCTATTGCTGGCCTGAATTTATACATGGTATTAGAGCCATTGTAGGTTGTTACTCTCCTTCAAAAAAAAATTTGCAGGTTCGACATCAAGACTGGGAGCCTTCTACTGACAGCCGGGACATATGTTCTAAAGCTATGGATTCACAGAAAACTATCTTGACTCCCTTCAACTATTTTTAATGGAAATCAGAGATGGAGATCTTGTTGAGAGAAAAAGGCCTCTACAGGGTGACTATGGCTACAGAAGCAGAGCCCAATGCTGCTGCAGAGAAGATCAAATGGCACAATCGGAGAGATGAGACCTATGGCCTCCTATGTCTCAGTATTTCCCGAGACCTCCTTTTCCATCTCGATGGATTAACATCACCGGACCAAGTATGGGAGAATATTTCTGATCTTTTTGGAAAGACACATGAGATGAGCGGACATCAGATCGAGAATGAGCTGATTTCTCTGAGTCCCAATAGCTTTGAATCCCTACAACTATATTTCTCCAGGTTCAAAGCACTAGTTTTGCAGCTGAAGTAGTGTGGTATCGAAAAGAAATATGATCAGCTTGTATTGGCCATCCTCTCAAAGCTAGGACCTGACTACTCGGTCTTTGTTTCGACCTTCTATGCCACAAAAAACACAGCTCGAACCTGGAAGATGCCTAGCCTTGCAGATTTCATGGAATCTCTCACACAAGAACAAGACAAGCTGGTGATGATGGGCACCATCAAACCATCCAAAGATCAAGCTTTGATTGCTGGAGATTCAAGGGTGGATTCAAAAAGCAAAAAGAAAGCTAAAAATCCACCTAAGCAAAAGAGAGACAAGAAACAGTCTCCGGAGGATCAACAAGGTCCCAAGAAAAATACCCAGAAGAAGAAAAACAAAGGTGAAATGAATAAGTGCATATACTGTAATAAGGGCAATCACACTGAAAGCTCTTGTATGAAAAAGCAGATTGATATGCTGACCCAACTCCTGGAGAAGAATGGCATCTCCCTTCCAGAAAGCTCAAAGAAGAGAGAAGGAGGATCAAGTTCAGACGACAGAGAGAGAGTTCATGCATTGGTTTCTGGCACATCAAGCTCACCCAGTTTTATCATTGATTATGGAGCTTCAAGACACATGGTTTTGACTAAGGAGGCCTTATCCTCACTGGACAAGTCGAAAGGACCATCTATTGTACTGGGAGATGACTCTCTCACTGAAATTTTAGGTAAAGGGAGGATTGATATTGATCATGGTCAGTTCAACAATGTGTTGTATGTCCCTGGTCTCGCCTCCAACCTTCTGTCAGTGTACAAGATGACCCACACTGGGTCTCCTAAGAAATTCATATTCTCCCCCGATGAAGTTGAGATCACAGAGATCTCAAGTGGTAGAGTCATTGCAAAAGGAGAGTAGCGAATCATGCTCAAAAGGTATACATGTTTTCACACTTCCTACCTTACTCAAACCCCTCTGCTCTTCTTATCCATGCTAATGAAGCTAGCAAGCTATGGCATGAAAGATTTGGCCATCTAAATTACAAGTATCTGTCTGATCTTAGTGAGAAATAAATGGTCATAGGGCTTCCCAAGATAAAATTTTCCAAAGGAGTCTGCCAAGGTTGTATCCTAGGAAAACACCCAGAGCACAAATTTGAGAAATCTAGTCATGAGAGAACCTCTGCACCCCTCGAGCTGATTCACGGTGATGTTGTTGGCCCATTCCCTCATATGTCCATGAGTCTTTAAGGCTTTGGTTGAAAACCAGTCTAGAAGAAAACTCAAGGCCCTCAGATCTAATAATGGTGGTGAGTATGCCAAGTCTGATTTTATTAACTATTGTACAGATGCAGGTATTCAGATGCAGCATTCTACCCCCTACACACCACAGCAGAATGGTGTTGCAGAGAGGAAGAACAGATCACTGAAGGAGATGGCAACATGCATGATGGAGGCCAAAACTTTGCCACCAAAGTACTGGGCCGAAGCTATCAACTGTGTAGCCTATATCCAGAATAGGGTTCCCCACAAACAGCTTGATGGCATAACTCCCTTTGAAGCATGGAGTGGGCACAAGCCAGATGTGACCCATTTCAGGATTTTTGGCTCAAAGGCTTGGGCTAGGATTCCGACAGAGAAGAGGAAGGCTTTGCAGCCCCTAATCCAAGAGTTTATTTTTGTTGGATACTCTGAATATTCAAAAGGGTACAAGTTGATAAACTTGAGCGCAAACAAAGCCTTCATTGAAAGGTGTGTTCAGTTTGAAGAAGAACCCCTTGCAGCAGTGGAAGTTGGTGAAGCCTCTTCACCACCTGAACCTCAAGAAGTAAGTAAAGAGTTTGTTGAACATACTGATTCTTATTTTTCTGATGGAGATGAGTTTATTGCAGACCCAAACAGCCCCACAAGGCCTAAATGGGCAGCCAAGACACTACATGCAGCAGGAGAGCTAGCTGGGGATCCCAATGACCCAAGGAGGACTAGATCTCAATTTGAGAGTGGTCTTGGCATGAAGGATCCTATGTTTGCTGAAAAATGCTATTTTATGGTGGAGTCTAATCCTCAAACATATGAAGAAGCAGCAGGAGATCCAAGATGGAAAACAACCATGAAGGAGGAGTTCAGCTCACTCCAGAAGAGCAACACATGGGAGCTAGTGGATCTTCCTCCAGGAAGAAAGTTAGTCCAGTGTAAGTGGTTCTATAAGACCAAATTTGCTGCTTATGGTTCACAACTGAAGTACAAGGCTATATTGGTAGCCAAAGGCTACTCACAGTTTCATGGCATCGATTACAATGAGACCTTTTCCCCAGTGGCAAAGATGGATTCCATCAGGCTAGCTCTAGCCATTGCAGCCTCAAGGCAATGGGAGGTACATCATATGGATGTAAAGTGTGCCTTCCTGAATGGAGATCTCACTGAGGAGATATATATGCAGCAGCCTCAAGGTTTTGCTACTAACCCTTCTCTTGTGTGCAGGTTGAGAAAGTCATTGTATGGGCTAAAGCAAGCCCCCGGGGCTTGGTATGCCAAGATAGACAGCTTCTTTCTATCTCTGAATTTTGTTCGGTGCAAATCAGATCCAAATGTCTATTTGAAGTTAGTTAATGGTTCATTAATGATCATTGTGTTATATGTTGATGACCTCCTCATTACAGGAAGCTCACAGGCCGAGATTGCTTCCTTAAAAGGAGCTATGAACCAAGCCTTCTCCATGACAGATTTGGGGCTCTTAAGTCAATTTTTGGGGCTTGAGATATCTCAATCCAAAGCTGGAATCAAGGTGCACCAGTCAAAGTATGCCTTGGATTTGCTGATCAAATTCAGAATGCAAGATTGCAAAGCAAGAAAAACTCCTTTCCTTTTAAGAGTGAAGCTGGAAGAAGATGATTCTCCACCGATGGTAAACAATACATTGTATAGGAAATTGATTGGATGTTTATTGTATTTGACACATAATCAACCTGATATTTGTTATGCAGTAAGTGTGGCTTCTAGATTCATGGATCAACCTCATGAGATCCATTGGAAAGAAGCCAAAAGGATCCTTAACTTTGTTCAGGGAACAAGGACACATGGGATCCTCTATAAGGCAAAATCTGATCTTGATTTGATTGGATTTACTGATAGTGATTGGGTAGGTGATAGCACAGACAGAAAGTACACTTCAGGATATGTGTTCATGCTTGCAGAAGGGCCAATTAGCTGGTCAAGTAAGAAACAGAGTGCCATTGCACTCTCATCTACAGAAGCTGAGTACAGAGGAGTTGTTAATGCAGCAACTCAGTGTTTATGGTTGCAGGGTTTACTTGGAGAGTGTGTTTTCGAACCTGAGTACTCAACTACCATGTACTATGATAACCATAGTACCATTCGAATCTGCAAAGATCCATTTCAGAAGCAGAGAACCAGACACATTGAGATTCACATGCACTACATTAGAGAGCTTGTGCATGATGGCACCATTCACCTACTCTTCTGTTCATCTTCAGAACAAGTAGCTGATATCTTCACCAAAGCATTTTGTGAGAAGACCTTCAGCAATCTCAAATCACTGTTGGGGATTGCTGATCATGCTGTAAAAGCATGAGTGGAGACAAGATTCTACAATTTTGTTCTACAGTCCATGTTTAAGGGAGGATTTTCCCAAGTTGGTTTTGCCTCTTTCCTTGGTTGTATGGACTTGCAGTATGTAAAAGGGTGACTAAGCCTTGTTGCTAGGCCCTATATTTTTTGATATATTACTCATAAATTCAGGCTTAAGGGGGGGTGTTAGAATAATCAACCCATAGTTTACGCACTTAGACATTAATTCATTTATTTTTGTCTTATTTTCCTAGTTCATGCGTCCCACCTTGTGCAAGTTGCTAATTGCCTATCCATAGAGGTCAAACTTTCCATATTTGACACATGTAGTGCTTGGTAAATCCTTAGGAATCAAATCTACTTTATTCCTGGCCTCCTAGGTGCCTATCTGCTTTTTCTGCTTTACTACCTGCTTTTTCAGTGTTTTAAGGCACATAGGAAAGCTAGACTAGGTGAGGTGAACTAGTTTTTTGTCCTCTTCATACTCCACTCTTTTCTCCATGAAAAAGCATGTATGACCTTCCATTCCACCACTCTTTAGCTTGCCCATGTGCCCTTACGAATTCGTGAGCTCCATGACAGATTTGGGATCAGCTTTTTACACCTATGGGGGATTTGCTTAATTATAGTAAGCCTACTTTATTCTAGATTTGGATGCTTCCTCATGCATTCAATTTACTCATGTATTCTATTTATTCAGCAGCCTATTTTATTACAGGGTTGGCTATTGTACACTCAGTTAATATAATTTTGTGTTACAGCTCCATATTCAGTCTCCATTGTTAGCAATTTTGCATGATCAATTGATAATTGTTGTGAGTAAAATTAATCTACTGCTGGCCTGAATTTCTATAGATCCCCTCATCCATTCACTGAATCCAATAATTCCTCCCACATTGTAGGGAGGCCATCGAACACTATCTGCACAAGATCATCGTCTTCTACCTTATCTCCAATGGCCAAGAGTTGGTCTCTTATCTGAGCAGTCCTAGAAAAGAAAGTAGCAACCTTCTCATCTTTCTCCATTCTAACTGATCTGAGTTGTTTCTTTAAGACTCTTCTCTGAGTAGGAGCTTTATTCTCATAGAGGTTAGATAGAGCATCGAAGCATTCTTTAGCTGTCCTTAACGGAGCTAACACAGCCATCAGGTTATCTTTAACTGAGTCAAAGATAAATCGCTTTGCCTTGGCTTGCTTCTTTTTGAATGCTGCCCTGCCTTGGAATGTAGTAGGTTCTTCAAAAACTCTAGTAACCAAGTCATCTAGATCGCTTTCTTATAGGATATTTAGAACCCTAGCTTTCCATGCATTGAAGTTGGAGGCTCCCTCAAGCCTAACTTCTGATTTTACTGAAGGAGTAGTCATCTTAACCTTTAATTGTCAACTTGAAAGGTAAGCTTCTGTGAAGTATAGACCTTGTCTTAGGATCTTTGTAGTTTTTGTTGACTGCAAAACAGAGTTAGCTACACCTTAAGCTCTGATACCATGTTAGTTTTTGTAGGTTAGATTATTTTTAGTATCAGTAATAAAATTCAATGCATGAACATGTAAAGAACTGAGATAAAATTCAAACTGTAATAAAACGTAACAACATAAGTTTCATTTCTTTCAACTTTAACGCTCTGCTGGTCACTGTGTTAAAGTTGATCATTGAAATGTTTCATTAATTGTCATGTACAGAAAAATAAATAACATGTGTAGTAAACTAATTCTCAAGAAGATAAAGAATCTTAACCATTGTTGGATCCGCCTTATACTCAGTTAGATCGGAGTTTGGTCTTGTCACTGAAAGGACAAGTCAAACTGGTTGAACCATATGCGTACCTTGAGAGAGAGAGAGGGAGTAAACAGACCTTAGTTTCTTCAATCAAATTAGCAGTGCATTCAAGAAGAATCACACAGATGCACTCAGAATGAAATATTTGTAGTCAAGCACTCTATAGATTCACGGTGAACAAATTCTAGAAACCAGTCAGGGTGGATCAAACAGAAAGACTCAGCCTGTGCAAAGAATAGATTGCATTAAATCCCACGCAGAATAACACAAAGGTAAAATCTGCAGACTGCCGCAGCCCAGACCAAGTAATCCAGGCATATCGGTGAAGACCAGGCAGAGTGATTGCACAAAGACAAGCCAACAATCAAAAAATCCAAGCCTGTGGAGAAAGCTAAGAGCCAGGCAGCAGTCAAAGTCAAACCTATGGAGAAGAAACGTGAACCAAGCAGCGTGGAGAAAAATCGATCATGTAGACAGCAGATCACAGGAAACCAGCAGTAAAAGGAAATCACGTGGACAACAGATTGCAGGCAGCTGGCAAGCAACAAATCACGTGGACAGCAGATCGTAGGCAGTCAGCAAGGAAAAATAAACCACCGTGGACAGCAGTAAAATCAAATCGTAGAGCTTGTATATATTGCTGTAAATATCCCAATAAAAAAAATCGTAGAGCTGGTATATATTTCCATAAAGATCCCAATAAAAAAAAATCACAGATCTGGTAAGGATTGCCGATCCAAAACAATAAAATCACAGAGCTGGCCGTAGAGATCCAATTAAATAAAATCACAGAGCTCATGTGGATAAATCGAAAAGATAAGGTATGTCTCTAATGTAAATATATGGGGCTGATTTTATAATGTTTACATGGGCCAAAGATATACACTAGATGGTGGTCCACATATAACTTATGATTACTTAGGGTAACATAAAGTGGCCCCAATAAAATAGAAAGTCAAAGTGTATCAAATGGTAAAAGGTAAAAGGTTTTATTTTTTATTTTATTTTTATTTTTTATTATTAATAAATCATAAATGATTTTATTAATAATTTATAATAAAGTCATCAAATAAAAAATCTAAAGGTCCAACATAAAGTGAATAGTCCAAAATCATAAGTGGGTTAACCTTAAATGGCCTTTTTAACAAAACATAAGGTAACCATAACATTACTAGGTCCAAAGGTCTTTAATAACCAATTAGGTAAATACACTCCATAATCAAAGGTGCACAAAGGTGAGAGTGATAGGAGTAATAGGACCAAGAGTCAACAACCACAAGATCAAATTGAACCAAGCAATCATATAGGACCAACAAGACCAAAAACTTTTCTCTCTCTCAAGGTACATAGTTTTATATATTTTGTCATCACTGTATAAGGGGGAAGATCCAAACAGATGGTACAATCCTTTTGTCCTTGACACTGCTACTAAAGGTTAGGTAGTAGGGACATCGTCAAGGGGTGGCCAGTCCCTTGAGGATCAACCTAGCAATAAACGATTAGGAGAGGGGACATCATTATATTCCATTCTTAATGAATGGCTTTTAGCCTTAGGCTGAGTTTCAGTCTCACACCGAATCAAGTTTATCAATCCTTGGACCCTAATAGGTCCTCCATTCTCTCGCAGAATGGTTCTTAGTACTAAGCTGAGTTTTAGTCTCACACTGAAAATTGATCAACTACCTACAGTACCTACTTGGACATCGTGTCCCTGGTCCTATACCAGAATATATCTCTGCATCCACCTGCATGCTCTATTTTGACATCACATCTTTAGTCCCAGACAAAAATACCCTAGAGGCATATAGGGGCCCTAGCCACGTGCTAGGGGATTTTCCATGGAATCAACCTACTTGGTCCCAGACCAAGAACCCCAGGAGACTACTGGGGGCCCTAGGGTACCTTCTAGGGTCTTACTCTGTCCTATTCAACTAACTAGGAAACCATTCTCTGAGAATGGGTCTCACAGCTACACTAACTTTAACAATAACATCCACTTGAGGTGCTCTTTATGTGAACAACACTTCCTTCCCAATCCAGATACATATATTCATACAATATGTAGTCATGATCTCTAACAATGTGTAGTTCAAAGTCTATTCTACCTTTTAGGTACCTCATCACATGTTTTGCAACTATCAGGTGAACTCATCTAGGTTTGACTAGATGCTGACTTAAGGTGTTCACAACAAAGCATATATCTGGCCTTGTATTCATACGATACATCAATGACCGAATAATTTGTTTGTACTAAGTCATTTCCACTAACTATGATGATTCATTAGATATCAACTTCAGGTTGGTGTCCATGGGTCTGGACATGGCTTTATAATCCAACATATCAAATATTTTCAAGATTTCTACTGTATACTTTTCCTTGTTCAGAAATATTCCTTTTGGGCTCTACCACACGTCCATCCTGAGGAAATAATGCATCAATCTAAGTTATGCCATCTCGAATTCTTCAGCTAGATTCTTCTTTCTTTTTGTGATCTATTTCTCATTTCCCATCAAAAATAGATCAAACACATAAATCAATAGTATGAAAGGTTCATCATCCATAATCTTCATTTTAAGGTTAGGATCAGCTTTACTTTTGGTAAATCCAAAGATTTTCAAGAAGCTATCTATTCTTCCTTACCAAGCTCTAGGATCTTGCTTCAATCCATACAAATCCTTTTTCAACTTGCATACATGAGTCACTTTGTCTTCAAATTCAAATCCTTGTGGTTGTTCGATGCAAAACTCTTCCTCAATCACACCATTCAAGAAGGTTGTCTTTGCATCCATCTGGTGTAGATCCCACTTCATAGTGGAAGCAAGTTCCATGATGATTATGATGGAAGTGTACCTTACTACAGGAGAAAATTTCTCTTAATAATCAATCTCCTCTTTCTAAGAGAATTCTCTAGCCACAAATATTTCCTTATATTTTTCAATACTTCGATAAGCTGTATGTTTTAACATGTAGATCCATTTCGAAGATACCACAATCTTGTTCTCTAGTTTGGGTACTATATCCCAAACATCATTATTCATTATTGATTGGTATTCTTCCATCATTTCTTCCACCCACTCTTTATTCTGTGCACCTTCCTCATAATTGGTGGGCTCTCGATCTACAAGGTCACACATCAAAGCTACATAACTGAAGAATGGATTTGATCTCTTGCTTGTTCTCATGGATCCTTGAAGAGCTCAATAATTTTCCTCTTCTTGTATGATTTCTCTTACCGTATCATGTTTTCTCTTTATAGATATATCCATTGTAGGGGGTTCCTAAGGTTCTATCATATCATGATATTCAAACGCTACTATTTCAAGAGAATTTTCAACTTCTTCTTTTCTGGGAGGTAGATCCTTTTCATGTACTTATTCAAGATAACACCTTATGGATTTCTTAAGAGTTGTCTCTTCATCAAATGTTACATCCCTACTACTCTATATACGACATAATCCTGAAGGATTTGGATACTTCATGGTATCGAAAAAATATTCCCTTCTTTCCAGAAGGATCCAAATTCGTTCCACACTCTTTGGGAATATGTACATATACTAGACAACCAAATATATTGAGATGTCTCACTTCAGGTTTCTTTCCTAGACACATTTCTTTAGGAGTATTTTATCCAATATCACTATGAGATAATATGTTTTGTACATACATAGTTGTTCTTGTTGCTTCATCCCATAGGTGCATGAGGAGGTTTTGGTCGTGAATAATAGTTTTCGCTGCTTCCATAATGGTTCTATTCTTTGTTTCTACAACACCATTCTGTTTGGGATTGTAGGGAGTGGTTAGTTCCCTCTTGATTCCATCTTCCTTCCAGAGTGCTTCAAATTATTTTGAAGTATATTCTCCATTAGTATCTAATCTCAATGTCTTGATTCTTCTTTCTAAATGGTTCTCTATCAAAGCTTTTAATTCCTTCAATTTCCTGACTACTTCACCTCTTTATATTCAAGAAGTATATCCATGTATTTATTTAACAGTCATAAATAAATGTGACATAAAATGCATATCCACTAAAAGATGTGGAGTGCATAGGACCACATTTATCATAATTAATTAACTCCAATGGTCCTTTAGTCTTTTTTTTTTCAGTTTTCGAAAAGTGATTCTTGATGTTCTTTCCTCTTTCACATCCTTTGCAAGTTCCTTCATGTTCAATATTTATATCTAGTAACCCTATTAGCACTTTGCTCACATAGCGTAGTGCTTTGTAGTTTATGTGAGCAAGCCTCCTATGACATAGTTCACTCAAGATAGTAGTCTCAAGGACAAGGGATTTCTCTGGATTCCCCTTGAGCTTGTACACTACTCCTTCTTCACCAATGACCACAACATATTCAAGTGTCTTTCCTTTGGACCACATGAGTACTTTTCCATCTATAAAACAAATTCTATATCCTTTCTTATCTAGTGCTAAGATGGAAAGTAGATTCTTTTTCAAACCTTGTACATATAGTAATTCCTTCATCTTCATGAAGTTCCAGATTCAATCTTTTATCTTTATTCACTAATACCTTTGATGGGATGTTTATAGTCATACCCTAATGATACTTTATGAGAAGAGATATTTTATTCAAGTCTTAATAGAGTTTGCTTCTTCCCTGTCATGTGATTTGAACAACCACTACCAATAATCCATGTCTCTTCTCTATGTGTTATAGACCTAGAGAGTGCAGAGAATAGTACATCTTCTTTTCTTAGTCTCTTTCTATGTATTTCTTCTTCTTCCTAATCATCATCTTCAGCTAGATGAGCATGATGTATTTTGTTGTTTTTCTTCTTTGATGGAAACTCTCTAGAAAGGTGTTCTATCTTATGATAGTTATAGCATTGATACCTTGAGTAATCTCTCTTCTAATTGTTTTCTCTTTTCTTTTGAAACTTCTTCTTTATAAGTTTATGACTATAATTCTTGAAGTTTTATTTTTTTCTTAATTTAGTATGGATGGCTAGATCTTGATCATATTCTCTAAGTAGAGATTCTCCGTTAGCTACTCTAGGTTCTTCTTGAATGCAGTCTTCCCCTACAATGCCAAACTTCATACTTTCTTTTATCACACAGAGTGTCTGTATGAATGAATCCAAAGGTATACTAAGAACATTGAAAGCAGTCATAAGTAGTTCATCCTCATCAAGGGCATCTCCAATTTCACTTAGTTATTCCCTGAACTGGGAGACCCTTGTGAAGTAATCTTGAATTGATTCTCCTTTTCTCATCTTGGTGCCCTTCAGTTGAGCTCTCAAATTCATCTTCTTGTTGATGTTATTTCCATAAAAAATTATCGAATGTGCATCATACATTTTCTTTGGTTTCTTCTTATATGACACTTGAGGGATCAAGTGATCTTTCATAGAATCAACAATGATCCTCATTTCCTTGACTAGGTCTTTGCCATGCTTCTCCTTAGATTCATCTCCTTTTGGTTCTGCAGCTTCATCCTTGATGTACTTCTCAAGACCATTCTCTCTAAGAATAACACCAATCCTATACATCCATGCTAGGAAGTTTTCTATGTCTTCCATTTTGTTTTCAAGCTTAGTGCTTGGGGCCATCCTATCCAGGAGGTCACTGAAAATTGAAATTTCTCAAAATGAAAAGTTGACCTCACAAGGATATGTCCTTGCATTAGAGGAAATTTCAACTCAAAATGGGCCTCCTAAGGAAAATTAATAGAATAATAGTTAAAATAATAAAATAATATTTATTAATTTTTTATGAAGAAAAGAAAAAAAACTACCTTTTTGTTTGTATTTTTGGCATATATCCTTGTTTTTTTACTCAAATTTTAATCGGAAGATATTTTTGGATGTGGAGTTAAATTTAGCATCCAACGAGTACCCACTCAGCATACTTTTGATGGACCTTGCTACCCCAAAAAGAGGAAATACCTGAAAAAACGTGATGATGATGTCATCATCACATTTTTTTAAGGTATTTCTTGTTTTTGGGGTAGAGGGGTCAGTCGAAAGTATGTTGAGTGGGTACTCATTAGATGTAGAATTTAATTTTGCATTCAACAAGCTCTCCCGATCAAAATTTGAGTAAAAAAACAAGGAGATATGTCAAAAATACAAACAAAAAAGTAGTTTTTTTCTTTTCTTCCTCAAAAATTAATAAATATTATTTTATTATTTTATTAATTTTCCTTAGGAGGCCCATTTTGAGTTGAAATTTCCTCTAATGTAAACACATATCCCGTTGAGTTCAGCTTTTCATTTTGAGAAATTTCAATTTTTAGTGACCTCCTGGATAGGATGGCCCCAAGCACTAAGCTTGATGACAAAATGGAAGACATATAAAACTTCCTAGCATGGATCTATAGGAATGGCGTCATTCTTATAGAGAATGTACTTCATAAGTACATCAAGGATGAAGCTACAAAACCAAAAGGAGATGAATCTAAGGAGAAGCATGGAAAAGACCTGGTCAAGGAAATGAGGATCATTGCCAAGGAGAGAAATTCCTCATCTCATGTGTGAAATTCCTCATCTCATGTATTTATATTATTTCAAAAATCACCCCAAACACATCAAAAATATGACACTCTCTTGTCAAATATTCGACTACATCCTCATAGAAATTTAGACACTCTTGCATCGGATATCCGACGATATTAGTCGTTGCAAATCTGACATTCCAACGTTGCATTGTAACACCCTGGTTTTGACCCCATTGCACTATATGTATATGATAGATATATTGTAAATAATGATGGTGTGGAGCTAAAGGCCAAGGCCCCACCATAAATTGGTTATGCCATGTTTCAGATTGAAATTGTCATCGATGGTATATCGAGGCATGCAGCATACATATCAAGTTTTGTCATGATGTAAATATGCATCTTTAATTAAATAAACTAACCAGCTATGTTCACGGAAACTAAATTGCAAAGGGGTATGATTTTCCCAAGGATAAGGGGGGGGGGGGGGGGGAATTGTTAAATTTTGAACCTATAGGGAAAAACCCATGTGTCGCCACCTTGTTTTATTTAACCACCATAATTAAAAACGGTTGCTGTTAGTTGGGGCAGTTATGGTTGGGAGTGGAGTGTGGAAAAACTATCATTCATTTCCCACATGCACACTCCATCAGAGGATTGAACCTCACGATGGGAAGGAGAATGACTATCCCCCTCATTCCATCGAATCCACTACGCATTCTCACCATAGTCTGTTCATCCTCATGCAGGGACAGTGGTCAGTTCATTTTTCTCATGCATAGGATTCTTTCCTGTTTGATCTCATGCAACCAGGAGAGGGAAGCTGCCTCCACAGTCATTCACATTTATCACAGAGAGGAATCAGGTGTGTTTCAATCCGTATGAGGGATTTGGTGTGAATCTTCTCTCATGCACTGGGTTTTGCATTGGTGTTACTCACGCAGCAAGCTAGGCCCGTTTGGTCACTATCACTCATGATTTTTCCTATGGAGAGCCATTTTTATGCATAGGGACAGTGTGTAAGTTTTCCTTACTAATTTGTGGCTCGTGCATATGTTTTTCCCTTTGTATTTTGGGGTCTAGTGAAAGTTTTCCTCACGCACAGGTTGGGGGACTGTATTTTCTTCCCCAATGTGGTCTGTGTAAGTTTTTCGATTGCTTCATTGTCCTAGAGGGACTGTTGTTTTTCCCACATTGTGAACTGTGTTCGCTGCTATGTTTTGGGACTGTTGTAGTGTTGTTTTGGAGTCGTTTTGGCCACAATATGGCCAAGAACGACTCAGGAGTTGTTTTCCTTAACCAAGCTTTGGATTTCTTATGTGACTGCGTGTATGCAGCGGTTGGTCTTTGAACTATGTTGGGAGCAGGGATGGAGGCTTGGTTTGCTTGATAAACTTGGTGTGTTTGGAAACCACACAGATAGAGCTAGAGGGTTGGCTTTCTTCTCCACCACCCCTGAATAGCACTAGAAGGGAAGTCAGGGCCTGAGGGACTGTGTAGTAGAGAAGGGACTGATTCCTTGTGTTGTGTGTGTGTGGGTGTATTAGAAGTCAGGCTAGTTCTTATGTAGGTATTCCTAGCCCGGTAATGAGCTCACCAGCTTAGAATTTAGCCTTTCCCAACTCCTGGATGGCCTGATAAACCTGACCACTTTGGCTTGGCTGTCTTGTTGGTGGCCTGATAAACCCAACTGTGTTGGCTTGGCTATGTTTTGTGTATCCTTGGCTATGTGTAATCCTGCTTGTTCCTTATTCCTTGGAGAATCATGGCCATCTCGGGGGTGGCATTGTTGCTAAGAAATTAAGGAGCAGGCTAGCCTATGGTTGGGTGGAACGTTGCAACGACATAGCTAGTTGCAGAATGAGTTCTTCATAAGATAAGTAATATTTTCTATTTTATTCTTGCAATCATTTTACTGTTAATGAATATGGTGAACATGTTGAATGCTTGTATGAATGTATGTTGCTTTCGTTGTGTATGATAAATGATCATGTATGCATGTTCTAGTTCAAAGAATTTTGTTTTCAGCATTTCAACATTTTATGAATGCACATGTTCATGGGGTTGGTTTCCCAGATGGTTAACTCCATGGTAGCGTCCCCTTCGCCGGTCGGAGGGTCGGGGACATTACATGCATATCCAATGACAAAACCTCCATTGAAAAAACTACGCTATTGTTTTCGAATATTCAACGGTGCTAAAATAATTCAAAAGATACAGTACTTTTCATCATTGCAATCTAACACATCCATACGTTACGTCGAATGTTGTCGTATTTCGGGTTCAAATCTTGTTGTGATGTCCCAATGCCTAGAAGTTGGCCCTCGTACCAAATGAAATAAATAGTCCCTTTTTATTATAAAATTGATAATAGTTAAATATATACAAATATGTAATAACAAGGCTTATGTCGGCCGCAATAGGTCAAATCTAAGGCATTTTTGGTTAAGCAAGGGGATGAATCCGTCTAGACTCTCTTTCTTTGTCATAACCCTTACTTGTTACAAATAATACGCCTCTTCTATTAACCAGATCTTATCCACATGTATCTTCCTTTTAGTGGACATATTCGTTTCATACACAAGATACATGTTATTTTCCTTGCCATCTCATAGAAAAATAACTTCCATGCCCCTCCTCTTGATAAGGTAATAATTGTACGCATATCCCCTCTTTCACTGGAATTGTCCACGCCCCTCAAATTATGCTTGCTTGGATACTGCTTGTATAGTAAAGCCGCAACCCCTTGTAATATCCCACCACACAATATACTTTATCTAAAATTGTTGCCCATAAATTCTATTCTAGTATGAACAAACAACCACCATAAATTGCAATGTAATTAAATTAATGTCGCCCCCAAAAAAACATAAATTCACCACAAGAATAATAAAAATACATAACTACATAGTTTTAAAATTCAGTTGAAAACAAATAACACTACCACAACAACAAATTTGCATAATTATCTAAATAGATTGGCCAAACTCTTCATCATCTTTTACATTCATCTTTCCTATATGTCTCATACTGATCCACATTGAACAAACTAAATCAAATCAAAAGCAAAATGTTCTTTGTTTATTCATAAATTCTATATGTATAATTTTGCTCCATAATTTATGAAAAAAATATGTCATTATATAGGAAATAAAACAAAAATATACAAACATAAAAGCAATTACAAAATATATACAATAACATAGTAGTGAATCTTATTTATTTAAATATTTAAATATTTTTAAAAATAACCAAATAAATGTAATTTTATAATTAATATTATTTTATTAAATATAAAAATCTATATATTCAATTAATATGACACTTGAAAAGTTCAACTAGCCCACACACTATTTAAAGACATTAGTCTTGGTTTTTAAACAAACTCCTAAAGATATCTAATTTTTTCTAATGAGTTTTTATTTGGTTTTTAAATTTTTATTTGATAAGGGAATATGGATTTTTTTAATTATTTTTTATTTGATTTGATTTTTTTAATTTTTGAGGAGACATTAAAAAAATTAAGTATTCCTTTTATTTTTCCTACATAAGTTTATGTACATTATGTAACCTTGCACATCTTCCACATATTGAACTGTAAGCACTCGTTACTCTAAATGCAATAAAACTAGCCTAGATCCAAATCCTAGCAATGCAATACCTTAATAGGTTTATTTATTGCCTTTTTTATTTATTTTGCACTAGTAGTTGGCAAGTAATTTGCACGAGAAATGCATTTGCAAAAGTAGTTGGACAATCAAGTTTTATTTTTTATTTATTGTCTTATTTATTTATTTATTTAATATCAATATTATTATTTATTTATGTCATATCAATATCCTATATAAAGGATAAGAGATTTAAAGTAGAAAGGACATACCTTTTAATTTTAATTTTTTGTAGGCTAATATGTTGAGTATACATTTTGGTATTATTTTATAAACATGAAAACATCTCCCCCCATTTTTTTTAACAGAAGCCATGAAGGTATTTTAATAAATAAAAAGGCTTAAGATAGCCAAGGTTACAAAGATAATAAAAAAAGACTGATTCCATTTAGAACAGTAGAAAAAATCCAAACTACTGTTTCGATGAAGTTGCTTTCTCATTTACTGTGTCTACTCTTGAGTTTGTTGAGGATTCCAAATCAATTCGTGGAGTAAATGCAGACAAAAACGCCTAATAAAAAACCACATAAATAAATGTTGGGTCGATTATAGAGACTGCACTAATGACCTGATTGGGCTTAACCATCTACTTGCATTCCTTCAATTGCCGACAGCAGAGAGACCAACTTGCTGGCAATGTAATACTAGACACTCTCCATGCTCCATGATTAAGATAAGGGACGCCTATTGAGATTTCTCAATTGCATGGATAAGGGAGGAAATGAAGATGACTACCCAGAACTTTCTGAAGCTGTCTAAAAACTTAAGGAACATAATGAAATTTGGATATTCCGTTCACATTGTTGATCCCCATTTCCATATTTACGCTTGAATTTTCCATCCTTTCTGCCTCAATGTTATTATATCGGAGAATGTGATAGTAATATACTTGGATTTAATGCAGTAATCTGGAAAATTTGATCATGAATTATTTTAGTTTTAATTGCCTTTTTATGGGAGCCTTGTTTCATTTCAAGAATAACATTCTTGGAGTCATCTAATACAATGAAGTCCATGATATTTAACTACTCAGCCAACTTCATTCTGAAATATAGAGCAAGCCATTCTTCCTCATTGTTGGTTTTGATCTTGATGCCCCAAGAAAAGGAAGCCACTAGGTAACCTTGAGGGTCAAAAATGATCCTGCCCATGCCTGCCAGCCCAGGATTGCCTTTAGAGGCTTCATCAAAGAAAATGATGTTTTTATTTTCCTTTGCTCGCCAAATGAAAAAGTCCTCGAAACTTTTCCTGAATTCCCATATGGTGGGAAAGGTGCGGTTTGGACTAAAGGGAGGTCCAAACCAAGAGATATTGACACCAGCAAAGTTCTACCCCATTGAATTTCTCAATTTTGGATAGGACCAAATTTTTTGAACTTAACTTTTCTGTGATCAAATTTGAGGCCTTAAAGATAATGCGATGAAAATCTTCTTTCTTATTGTTGAAGATCAGCTTGTTCCTCCCCAGCGAGAATTGCCAACAAATATTTTTCAGAGCAGCATTCCATATTCTTTCTGAAGTTCATTTTTTCCTCAGATTGCCTCGATATTTGTTTCTCCAATTGTCTTCCAATTCGGGAAGAGAGCCTCAAAGAGTGAAGTTAGTGTCGATTGGACCAAGGAAGAGGATCCAGACTTGCTTAGTAAGGGAGCATTCTAAAAATAGATGTGAATTCGTTTCTTCCTACTCGTGGCATAGTGAGCATATTGATGGCTGGTGAATACTCCTTTTAATTCAATTTCCAGTTTTGAGTAACTTGTTCTTAACTAAAATCCAAAGAAAATAATTATTTTAGAAATGCTATTAGAATTCCAGACATTCAACTACTCATGGTCACAAGATTCATTCCCATTGCTCTACGGGTAATGATAGCCATCTTTCACTGAGTAGTTCCCTGTTCTTCCCCGCCCTCTGTAGTCTTTCACCCTATGGTTAAGAGGAGGAATTCCATGTAAGTGGGACTTCAAATATTCATAAGCTATGAGAATATTGGATGGAGGGGAAAGGACTTTCCAGCCTTTCTATTCGCCTCTTAACCCCCAGATAGCAAAGTATCTTAGGGAGAAGAGTCCAAGCTCTTCCATCCAAAGTAATAAAGGAGAAAGCAATTCCCCCATGGAAAGAGGAGGGCATCCTAGGATCGAGTCTTCCCATATATTGATTTTTCCTCCATTCCGATGGACCCAAAAATGATGATATTTTATTAACCCAACTGAATTTTTGCAGAGATTCTAGATTGTGGTACCTTTTCCTATCCAGGGAGTTTTCAAGCATTTGGTATTATTCTTTTTAATGTATTTTCTCCTTATGGCCTCAACCCACCATTCCTTTCTTCCAAAAATCATCTCCCAAACAAGTTTATCTCCAAAAGCAGTGTTCATTTTCCCTAGATCTCTTATTCTAAGTTCACCTCTACACTTGTGCTCTATAGCACTTTCCTATTTAACCAGGTTAAATTTTCTTCCTTGTGTTTTTCCTCCTTGCCATAAAAATTTCCTTATTTCAATGCTCAGAGAGTTAATAGTTTCTTTAGGAGCGAGGAGAATAACACAAGAGAAAATTGGAAACGAGGAGAGGATCAACGTGATTATAACCACCTTGCGTGCAAGATTGAGCTAAGAGTTGCTCCAAGTCTGATTTTATTTTTTACCTTTGAATTAAGGACCCCCAAACAGATATTGAGCTCTTCTTGTTGACAATGGCAACTCCCAGGTAAATGAAAGATATCCACTGATGTTTCACGTGGATATCCAACATTCTTGCTACCTCTCGGAGGGAAATTGGGTTGTTGTTCGATCCATAGAGCCATGATTTATTGGCGTTTAATTGACTTCCTCAAGCTTTTAAAAAGAGATCTAGGGCAAATTTGAAGCGCCTTGCAATTTGAGTAGACACGCTTCCTAGAAGAATGGTATCATCAGCAAACTGGGCATGATTGAGGTGCACTCCCCTAATGATACTAATACCTGGAAGAAGCCCTTCCATTCTAAGTCTGTTGAGTCTTCTGCTGAAAGAATATGCAACCAGAATAATAGGAAATGAGACATCAGACAACCTTGTCTTATACCTCATCTATCTTGAAAGAAGAGGGCAGGAAAACCATTGACCAAAGGAGCTATGCATGGCTCACTAATGCAAGCCTTGACCCATCTTATGAAGGCTTCACAGAACCCATAGCTTTTCATGACCTGAAAAATGAAGGCATGTCTTATTCTATCAAATGCATTAGCAAGGTCTAATTTAATAGCCATACCTTCCTCTCTGCGATTCTAGCTTGAATGTATCGCTTCTTGAACAATCAGAATGTTGTCATAAATCAAGTTTCCTGCTATAAAGCCACCTTGGTTTTTGGAAATGAGAAGCAAAATAACCTTCTTGATCTTGTTTTCTATGACTTTGGAGGGAATTTTATAAAAGGAATTGCACAAATAAATTGGCGTGTACCTACTGATGGTAGAAGGATTCATTCATTTGGTATTAGGGAAAGGAAAGTGGAATTGGTTTCTCCTCTGATCTTTTCTACTTCGTGGGACCAGATTATCAGTTTGACAAGGTATTTTTTAATAATGTGCCAGCAGCTCATGTAGAAACTAATGGAGAACCCATCCGGTCCTGGCGTCTTATCTGGATGAAGCAATAAAACTACTCTGTGGACTTATTCAAAGCATATATCCTTGGTTAGCTCTCCTAATTTATCCTACAACAAATGAGGGATTTCATTGCTTAGGGAGGAAAGGTCCTCCACTGAAGCATGGTTTTCAATAGTTTAAAGGTCTTGAAAGTGATCCTTTATCTCTATCTTTATTTGCTCTGGATCACTGATTTTTTCACCATTGTCTTTTGTTATTTCTTTAATAGTGCACCTCCTATTTCTCTCTTTACATTGATAATGAAAAAATTTCAAGTTCTGATCTCCATCCTTCAGCCAAAGACATCTAGATTTTAGACAGAGTTCTGAGTCTTCCTTTCTTTGAAGAACCAAGATTTTTCCTTCTATCTCTTTTTCTTTCATGAGAATTTCTTTGGTGACCTCTTTTTGCTCTATCTCCTCTTGGATTTATTCCAAGGCCTTGAAAAGGATTAATTTCTCCTGTCTAGAATGACGTTGCCCCTTCTGCCACTCTTTTAACTCCTTTTTAACGCTTGCTCATTTTTTATCCCAAATGTAACCGAGAAAACCATGAAAGAATTCACCCTAGGCTCTAGAAACGACTTCGTAAAACCCAGGCTCCGAAGTCCAAACTGGAGAAAATTTGAAAGGCTAAGGACCTAGATTGCCTAGAGGCTCTAAAGAGAACAACATAGGTCTGTGATACGAAATTGCAAAAACAATGAGCCTAGAGACAGGCATAAAGGGTGAGTCTAGAAAGGAAAAGCTCACCAGGATTATATCCAATATAGCCACAATGTGTCCTGGTTCGAATTTCTTGCTATTCCAAGTGAACTTCCCTTTTCTTTGTTTTATGTCTACCAGGTGCCATGTTGCTATAACATCTTCAAGCCTTTCCTCGAAGGGGTCTCTCATGCTTGATCCACCTTTTTTTTTATCCGTGAAGATGGTAATGTTGAAGTCTCCAGCTAAGATGCAAGGGACTTTCATCTTCATGTGCCTTTTCAATTCGAGTTGTTGCGAGAATTCCTCATCGGCCCCATACACCCTTGGACCATAACATTTCCAATCCAAAATTTTTCATTGTTGTCAAAATGCTCTAGCTCAACAAACAAAAATGCTTATTTTCTGAAGCCAAGATGATTTTATAGAGGCTCTTCTCTCACTAGGTTAAAATACCTCGAGAAGCTCTATATGCAGTTATTGCCTTTCCTTATCCATTCTTCCAGATCTTGCTAAGGATGGCCATACTATCTTTCTCTTGCATTTTAGTCTCCTCGATAGTGAGGATTGAGATTTTTTCAGAGAACTTTAATCTTCTAATTTATTTTGCCTTTGTATTTCTTCCGAGACCTCTATAATTCCAAGAGACCAACTTCATTATTTCCTGGTGGAATGGGGTGTTTCTTTCTCCTTTAATCCTTCTTTCTCTTCACCTGTCGGCTTGATTGAGGTGTAAGCCTTCATCATTTGTTCTAGATATCTTTCCTTTTTCCTTTTCCATGGCTGATTCTTTCTCCCTATGATACTTGTTTGGTTTCCTTCCTTTTGTGAAAATCGTCTCTGTATCTTCCTCTCTTCTTTCGGAAGAACCCTCCAACTATTCCTTGCCTCTAGTTCTTGTCAGTAAGCCTCCTAAGTTCTATGATAAATTTGGAAATACTTCAACGAAGGGTTGCATTAGTATTTGCGACTCGTGGACATGGTCGATCTCTTCCATGACAGTTGCACCTTCTTTATAATTCCGAAGGTTATTTTCGTTGTCTGTTATGATCACTTATGTTTGTTCTAGATCTTTAGAAACCAGTACATGAAATCGATTTTTTGGAACTTTCTTCCTTTTTATCGGGGAGTTTGCTTGACTTGCATTTGCTTTTCTCCCCTTTTTCCTAATAACTTAGTTCCATTCCTCTCTTGGGATTCCTCCTTCTTCCAGCTGAGTTTTCTTTGGACATCACTTTGCAAAATGGCTGTATTCGTGGCACACCTTGCACTTAAATGGAATTTTCTCGTAGTCTACAACTTGAAGATTACTCTAACCTTCAATATTGAGATTTATTGCCTCCGACAGACCTTTTTCCAGGTCTACTTTTATGCATATTCTTGCGCAAAAGAACATTGGGGGTTTTGGCTTTGATTTGTCTACATATTTCCCTAGGACATTTCCAATCGTTTTCAAGTCTTCGTCATTCCAACAGTGTAGCGGGAGGTGTGACAGCTTAACCCATAATGGAATCGAAGAGGTAATGTCCTTTTCCGGATCGAAGGATAGATCCCATTTGTTGAGGTACATTCCTGTTGACCCCATGAAGTATGGCCCATTTCTGAATATGAGGTCTCCATCTTCTTGTTTTTTTCGAACAGGAAGACAAAAAACCCTCTTCCTACTAAGTTTTGTTGAAATTCTCCTTGAATTAATGGCCAACAATTTTTATTTATCTAGACCTTAATAGATCGTGAAGAGGGCCAAAGACCCATGAAATGACCAACCAATCCTCTTTGATGTAGGGAAATGACTTTGAACTTGGCTAATATATAGGAGCGAGTGACATTAGGTACTTCCACTAGCTTAACAAAATGGGAATCACTTGGGGAACACTTGAGTTGGTTGTGAGGCCACAAGCCTACCAAATCCATCTGCCAAACCAACATTCCAACACGTCAACTATCCAGCTCTCAATCAGGAGGATCCATGGCCAGCGGGGGTTCTACGAGTGCCAACCCTAGCTGAACGCGGAACCCTCAAATGCCTAAGCTCCGAAAAACTCAAAAGCAAAAAATTCCAAGTTTAAAATTAAAACTCTTTATGACAACATCTCCCCATATTATAGTGACCCAATTATTAAAAATACTAAATAGACAGAATTATTAATGGAGTAAGCTAATGACGCGAAGATTTTGCCCAGTGGCCATCGTCGTGCCGTTTCCTCCGGTGACCCTCGGTCCATCAACCCCATACTCTGTTAACGACCTGTTCACCGTCTTCTCCGTTATCGTCTCAAGTATGATAGCCCTCCGAGAAAATCGTTGCATCCATGTACATACCATCATCACGTATCCATTTCATGTTGTTCTCCCTACATACCATCCATTCCATGCAATTGAGTTTAAAATTTGAAATTTGAATTTGAAATGTCAAATCCATGTAATCAAGTTTAAAATTTGAAATTTGAATTGGAAATAGTTTGACAGGTTCAACTACCAAGAGCCCGCCTCTGCACCTACATCCTTCCCTCTGCAATATTGCATTTCCAGGGCCCTACGAACGGTTGCGTCTTCAACTGCAGGTGAACTTAATGCAGTTGATCCCAAGCTTGTCCTCGATCCAAGGAGTCACCAGGTGGGAATACCTTCTATGAAAAAGCCAAGCTTGCTATTGATCCCTTGCGACTTGGTGAACCCAAATACCTTCTGTAAAAGGACAAGGATAAGGTATGATATGCAGAATTTGGCCAGGTATGCTCAGTATGAAATGGGTTAATAAAACAAACCTGGATATAGTGATTGATTGTCACTGAAAATTTTCTTATTTTCTTATTATCAGTGATAAGCTATTCTTGACATGGCTTCTTTGAGAATGCAGATATGTTGCTTCTTCATTCTCGCTCTTTGCTTCTTGGCATCTAATTTTGCATAGTTCACTGATATCTTCGAACCCGGCTGGGCGATTGACCATTTTATGTTCGAGGGAGAGTTGTTAAAGCTCAAGCTCAACAATTTTTTAGGTATTTCTTCGCAGGATTCTCTTTCAAATATAACAATGTTCCTACAATGGTTTAATAAGGATTTTTTGCTTTGATTTTAAATTCATATGGTTGAATGTTCACGTCATCGCTTTGCTTCCAAGGAACCATACATGTTGGGCAAAGTAGGCGTGCAGATTAAGCTCGTTCCCGGTGAATCTGCGTGCACAAGCTTATTCATTTTGATGTAAATTGACAATTTTTCTCAAATATTAGGTGTACTACATCCCAACATATTCAACTTTCATTACTCTGTCGCTGAATGGTGCCCTGAGTTGATCAGCTTTGCCTCGTCAATCATGCATGTGATAGAATTTCATGGGCCGTCCTTGTAGGCCACAACATTGCCCTCTTGATGGCATCGAAGATTGTTAAACAACATTTATAGAAAATACTTCCGAATCCAAATTATATTTCTTTAAATGAGTAAGCTAAACCATTTGTAGTAATTTTTTTGGTTGATTTTTGTTGAAATGAGGGGCTGGTTTTTATTGGTTAAAGTAAATTGCATAGAAATCTATTCAATTTTGTTTAGACATTTAAATTATACAATTTTAATTATCTAGAACTGCCTTTTTAACAAAGAAAAAAATAACAAAAGAATAAGTACAAAACTAAAAATTTATCAATATATTTTTTACATTGATTTTTTTAGTTATAAATATAAATTATAAAAATTTGTTTAAATAATAAAATATAAATGATTAAAATCATACCATTTACTTCTATGTAAATTGATTTTTTTAATTATAAATATAAGTTATTAAAATTTATTTAAATCATAAAATATAAATTATTAAAATCATACCATTCACTTCTATGTGTATATATTCCAAAGTATGTTATCTTATCTCAAAATTGGGACGATATCAAAACAACTAAAACTAGTGTTTTTGATTAAAGCTAATCAAAATTTTCTTAGAAATTGTTATTCCTTCAATTTCCCAATTTTAGTGTTTGTAGTTGTATGTCATAAACTAAATGCTCTATTTTATTAGCATAGATCCATCTAAAAGGGGATTTCCCAAGCAAACACCTAGAGGGATTAAATTTCTGAAAGTGACAACCCTTTTTTAAAGTGGAAATGTTGACTAAATGTGTAATCCAATGTTTATGGTTTTAGTTTATCTAATTTATGTGTTTTATATGTATGCAATTCTAAAGTATTTAAATATAATTTAAGCCGATATGTTATTTTTAATAATATTTTATATTAAAAGACACATGTCAACTCTAGGATGAGCACATAAGGAGTTACACATCTCTCTCCTATTGGGATGTAGAATGCACCTATCCAAATCATAGAATTTCTCTCCACACTCTAAATTGTAATTTTAACAATAATTAATCCACCAAATTCATATATATAAAATTATTTAATTTTTTTATAATTATAACTAAATTATAATTTCAACAATAATTAATCTACCAAATTCATATATATAATTATTTAATTTATTTTTCAAGTGTAAATTTCCTCAAATAGCTATGAAAGATGAGTTGGATGCTTTTACACAGAAAATAACAATTGGTAAGAAGAGTCCACTCCAATGAGACTTTTGCTTCCCCGGCGTGGCCTATCGTGGCGTGGCTTGCATAGACTCCATAACACTTGCATTAGATTTTTTTCTTTGGGATGGAAGGTATATCAAATGTATGTGAAAGAACGACCAGATTTGTTTGAGGAAATTTATATGGACCAACTATTTGGATTTGATAAGTATTGATCCATTTTTGCTTGGTTTTTTAATTTTATTTTATTTTCTTTTTATTGAACATATTTTAATAATTATTTTCATTTTTATATTTTTAGGTTATTTTGTAATTTGATTAAACCAACATTTTGTATAATATTATTTATATTTTATTTTTAATTATAAACATATTAATTATATTTTATTTCATTTTGATCTAGTGTGATTTTTTAAAAGATCACCACGAAGTGGATGCATTTTAAGAAGGTTTTAAGAAACTTTAATTTATTAGAGTTTGAAAAACTTGAGTTTAAGGTATAGTGAAAGATGGCAAAGTAATTTTGATGAGTATACCTTCTATTTGGTGTAGGGAATGTGAATTTCCTCATGAATAAGTAGGATGAGTTATTATTTTAGAACGAACTTTATTTATATGAAGATGGTGAATGCTTTGAAGCATATGCTATGGGAAAAATCTTTTGTTAAATAAAATGGGAATTTGATTATTTGGTGTTTGCAAATCAAAATGACCTTTCCAAGATCTTGTGTTATTGAAAGATAAGGAAAAGTATAATGCATTCAAATATTTGGTTGTTGTTATAGAAGAAAACTACATAAAATCATCCCATGCAAAGAAAAATATAAGCCTCATGAGAGTCCTTTGGTGAGAAACCATATCATTATTTTTTTTACCCTTGACATTGTACATAATGAATAGGTGATAACGTCCTTGAGCATATTGTTGCACATCAATAAGAAGAGCTTAATCTGCACGCCTACTTTGCCCAACAAGTATGGTTCCTTGGAAGCAAAGCTAGCACCTGAACATTCAACCATATGAATTTAAAATCAAAGCAAAAAAGCCTTATTAAACCATTGCAGGAACATTGTAATATTTCAAAGAGAATCCTTCGAAGAAATACCAAAAAATTTGTTGATCTTGAGCTTTAACAACTCTCCCTCGAACATAAAACGGTCAATCGCCCAGCCGGGTTCGACGATATCAGTGAACTGTGCAAAATTAGATGCCAAGAAGCAAAGAGCCAGAATGAAGAAGCAACAGCTCTACATTCTCAAAGAAGCCATGTCAAGAACAGCTTATCACTGATAAAAAGAAAATAAGAAAATTTTCAGTGACAATCAATCACTATATCCAGGTTTGTTTTATGAACCCATTTCATACTGAGCATACCTGGCAAAATTCTGCATATCATACCTTATCCTTGTCCTTTCACAGAAAGTGTTTGGGTTCACCAGGTCCCAAGGGATCAATAGCAAGCTTGGCTTGTTCACAGAAGGTATTCCCACCTGGTGACTCCTTGGATCGAGGACAAGCTTGGGATCGACTGCATTAAGTTCACCTGCAGTTGAAGATGCAACCGTTCGTAGGGCTCTGGAGATGCAATAGTGCACAGGGAAGGATGTAGGTTGAGAGGCAGGCTCTTGGTAGTTGAACCTGTCAAACTATTTCCAATTCACATTTCAAATTTTAAACTCGATTACATGGATTTGACATTTGGAATTCAAATTTCAAACTTTAAACTCAATTGCATGGAATGGAACGGATGGTATGTAGGGCGAACAACATGAAATGGATACGTGATGATGGTATGTACATGGATGCAGCGGTTTTCCCAGAGGGCTGTCAGACTTGAGATGATAACGGAGAAGACGGTGAATAGGCCGTTAACGGAGTCTGGTGTTGACAGACTGAGGGTCACCGGAGGAAACGGCGCAACGATTGCGGCCGGGAAAAATCTTCGTGTAGTTAACTTACTCATTATTAATAATAAAAAATGATTGAAAATGCAACAGTTCACTTTCTTGGTAACGAATTGAAAATGATTGAAAGTACCATTCACTTTCTAATAATAAAAAATGATTGAAAATGCAATAGTTCACTTTCTTGGTAACGAATTGAAAATGATTGAAAATGCAACAGTTCACTTTCTTGGTAACGAATTGAAAATGATTGAAAAAACCGGTCACTTTCTTGATAACGAATTGAACTTCAAGTGGACCCAGTAAAATAGTAGAAAAGCTAAATGATTCGAGCAATGGCGAGCAATACTCTACATGCAGCAAAGTGTTTAATACTACTGGGGGGCCTTTCTGACATTCTCTAAACACGTTCATCCTCATGGGAAGTGTTTCTCAGGCGAACAAATTCCGGCAACGGATCCGCTTGATGTGCCATGGGCATGCCATCTATCCATGGCTCATGGTGTATATCACACCATCTTCATGGCTACCATGAATGCTATGCATGTCGATGCCATCACCTTATCATCTACTAGTTGTCCCATTCAAATTTGAATTTTGAATTTTAAAAATCCCAGGGTCCATAACCGGCCTTTTTTGAAACGCCCTCGCTTCTGGACGGACCATTCTCTTTGATGCCCTGTTTTTGGGTTTTTTCCAGGAAGCTGGTGAAGTTGTGTGGGCAGATCATGATACAATTTCAAGCCCTGGTTTTATGGTTGAGGAGAATAACCGCCTATAATTTCCACTGGAAACATATAGTGTGATACAAGAGGAATGGAGAGACAAGATTAAAAATAGTGAAGCTATCTGTGTTGTTTGATTGAGCAAGTTTGCAATGGAAGGAAATATGTCACATTTACCATGACATTTGTTTGAAGGTAGCTTGATGTCCAACAAAAGAGCTGATCTCTCTGTCTCGAATACATTTGTCTGCTATGCAGTGTAAACACGGGCTTATGGTATTGTCTCTGGCCATTTTTTGCATATGCATTTGAGTGATCCTTGGGAGTTTATAACTTAACCAGGTAAAAATGACTGAATTTGACAATTGGAACGGTAATGGGAAGTTTTTACAATTCATGGGTGCTATGAATATGGCATCCTTTGATTTATCTAACAACGTCCTGGCAAAGGGATTGACTATTCGTGCTCCAGCTGAAAGCCCCAACACCGATGGAATTCGCACATCTTCTTCCAACGTCAGTCTTCGAAATATCAACATGGGAATAGGTGATTTAACTTGTAATTCTGTTTGTTTGTGTGAATCCTCATCTTATTAAGGTTTTGTCCATGCCGAAGGACGCTTCTCTGTCGATGTGAGGAAGGAGAGAATGCTACTTACTGTGCCCATTTCTTGTATGGATCACCATTAGAGGAAATTTGGGGTCTAAAATGGGCCTTATAAGAAAACGTGCCAAAATAAGTTTTTGTGAGTTGGAATTCAAGAACCAATAGAATTTCAATAAAATAAGTCAACCATAATGGTTGAATTGACATATTTGTCATTAAAAAAAACTACTTTTTTTGTTCGTATTTTCGACATATCTCATTGTGTTTTTACTCAAATTTCGATCGAGAGAGCTCGTTGGATGCGGAATTTGATTCTGCATCCAATGAGTACCCACACTGCATACTTTTGATGGACCCCACTACCCCAAAAATAAGAAATACCTGAAAAATGTGATGATGATGTCATCATCACGT
>LPNX010257125.1:67828-129094 GCA_001517045.1 Pseudotsuga menziesii | reverse complement strand
ATATATCGAATTGATCTCCAAGAACAAAGTTTCAGGCATGATGACATATTTCTATCATTCATAAAATTTTGGACTAGCAAGTAGTCATCCTGAAAATTACTCTAATACCTTTTGCTTTCCCAAATTTAAAATTTCCAATCATAGACGAAAAAATTTAGTACCCCAATTAATTAAATTGAGAACTCAAAATATGTATACATTCCCACCATATTTTCATCCATAACTATAAAAATTAAATCCATGTATAAATATTTAAATAATTTGTAAAATAAATAAGAACAAAACATAAATATAAACATGTTATTTGATAGGCATTTTAATCACATATCATTCTAAGAGAAATAAGCTTCCAATTAGATACAAATAAAGGAAGTTCCTCCCAACCTTATGATCTATGTCCCACTAAATATGTCTATGATAGAGGCCACCATTGATATGAGACTATCATTCCACAAGGGTAAAGTCCCTAACATTTCACTCTTAGTCCTCCTACTCATCGCGTAACCCATAAACTCCTAGGTTACATAAATCTCTTTATGGCTAACCTAATTAACGAACATTTTTCCCCCTCTGCTTACACAACATAAATATCGACATCCCCTTCTTTTCAAGTAGCTCTAACACATGTTTGCTAGGAAATGTTTATGGTAGGATTCCAAGGATTATTAGCTATAGGCAAAATATTCGTTCACAATAACACTATAATCATTAATATTAATCTACTCGAAATGGCATAACCTTCCATGAATGTACAATTTTTTGTTTCTTGATATTGTAGTTGTTTCCTATTTTATATTATTTGTATCGTCAAGCATCATCAATGAATGATTCCATATTCCAATTCCAAACATTGTATCTACATGTCCATGACTCTTCATGTGGTCATCACAAGGATCCCATGTTTTTCCCTTAAATCCCAAATCTTAGGATAATAATACATAAAGGTTAATAATAAAATTTAATAATCATGGGTTTGGGGACCTTGTGAGATATCACTAGCTAATTTTTATAGTCAAGGTCTAAGGGATTATGTTAATAACTCAATAAAATTCTCTGCCCTTAGATTGCTTTCACTTCCCCTTCCTGTGGAATCATATTCCCAACTCTTTTTCATCCCTTTTCATTTGCAGTCATCAAGGATTTGAACGTCAATCATTACAATGTAATTGGTCATATTCCTATACCATATATGTCCAACTTCTAGGCACTTTGTTATTACACAAACATTTACATTATAGGGTAAAAAATAAGGTTATACTTTCACAAAGTCTAGGGAAAGACTTAATAATCAAGTTTACCACACAAGTATCATAATGTGGTTTATACCAACTTGATGAGACATGTACTTTCGAGGCATACAACTAAGGACCTACAATGATTTCCAGGCTCTTAATTTTTTGTATCCACTTATGATATTTTGCAAATATACTAGATCCAATACACGGTACAAGTTTAGGCCCTTGATTCCACACACATCAAAGAATTTGAATGTGCACTAAACATACTTCAAATAGTGATGATGTGTTTTGATCCAAAATTTCATTCCATCGAGATAGGGGCATCAATTTTCAATTTCATGAAGGATGGACATGTCTTTCTTCTATATGGATTTACCTAAATTCCAATGACGCAAATATTTATGAATGAAGGACGAGGGTTTCTCTTCTTTCATGAGTAGTACCCCGAGATTGTGGACAATTACATCACATTCCACTAAAATAGTATTTGTGCAATCAAGTATTTCTAGGGTTAGAATGGTACACGTATATTCTATTAAATATGAGAAGGCATGCGTTGTGGCCTCAATCAAAGTAAAGGAATTTTTTAGGAGGGTTGTTAATGGGGAAAGAATATTCTCATTATTATATAGTATAAAATTTCTATGGTAAATTACGAACCTTAGAAAGTCGCATAAGGTTTTAAGTGTTTTAGGTTGTGGTAAATCTTCATAGATTCAATTTTCTTGGAATTCAGTAGCACTCCATGTTGACTAATAATGTTTCCTAAGTATTTCAACTTGGAAGCATAATCAAGGAGAAATAATTGATTAACATGTTTCACATGTGGTTACTAATTTTCACTATAGATCAAGATATCCTCATATAATACTAGCACAAATTGCTATAGAAAGGGTCTAAATATCTTGTTCATGAGCCTCAAGAAGGTGGATGGGACAATTAAAATTCCAAATGGCATCACTAGAAGCTCATAATTTCCTTCATAATTGCGGAAAGCAATATCGGCGATGTTATTCTCCATAATTTTGATTTGATCGTATCTACATAACATTTTAAGCTTGGTGAAGAATATTGCACCATGAAGATCATACAAGAGACCATCAATAACTATAATTGGGAATTTGTTCTTTATTGTAAACTTATTTAGAGCATGGAAGTCTTGTCATATGTGCCATGCACCTTCCTTTTTTAGGACCATGACCACTTATGATGAATAAGGGTTAGTCTAGGATATATGGCACCTACCTCTAATAGCTCATGAATAATATTTTTAATTCCATTCTTTTGTGCAAAATGAGATCTATAAGGATGCACATTTACTGGATAGATATCTAGGATGAATGGAATACCATGATAATGGTCTCCTTGTCAGGTGGCAAACAACTAGTTGGCATCTAAAATACCTTATGATGTTCGTTCCACGGAAAATTTTAAGGATGCATAATTTTTTTAAGTGTAGAAACCTTGGCGAATCTTAATAATTCATAGTTTTTCAACCATAAAATGTTGAGTGATACTTTTCTAAAAAGATTCAAGTTTCTAAGGATTTTATATAATTTTTGGATAATTTTTGCTAGTTTTAGAGTAAAATATTTTATCCCATGTAATTTTGGAGAACCAATTTACAAAAGAATGGAGATTGGAAAATATTTGTTTCTATAAACATGGCCAAAATTAACCCATGGGATAGATTTTTCTCCTAAAATTTTCCTTGGTTTGTTAAAAAAATTATGCAAATCAAGGTGAATTTATTGTGTGGGATTATCAATAACCCATATGGCATTGAATTGGGAAATAATACCATAGTGGAATTTATTTAATAACTTCTCCATATGATGAAATCTTATGATTCCCGATGAATCCCCTTGAGGGTGTGTGTATGACCCTATTTAGTAAATATCATGTATAATTCCTTGAAATTCATGGTTATTTGTCCCAAGGGGCATATCCATTCTATCCCAAAACATTTATCACAACCACCGATAATTATTGTGGACATATGATTTTTGATGTTATGGTCGCTTGGATGGAGTCTCACATCTTCACATCTATCACTACATTTCAACATATCTCAATTGGATATAATAATTTGAAAGTTTTGCACTAAGTGGGCATACTGATAGCATTCTTCATCCACAGAAAAAATCACTTATTAGTGATTGATGTAGTCAAGAAGTTGTAAAGTTTGAGGAGAGAAATTTCCAAACAAACCATGAAGGAATTTTTGAGGTTCATCCTAATTAACATTAGGATCCATAATATATTCCTACATGCTAAGGTCCACTTTTTGCTACATTTAACTCAATGGAATATTCCATAGCAATTTATTCTAATTGGGTGGGATAAGTCACATCAGTTTGAAATAATTTATTTCCTTTATATTTATGCCCTACATCATACTTCTCATCTCATTATAGAAGAGTCTATGTTCTTGACATTGTCATTTCTATTGAAGACAACAACTAGATTTTCTTTGGATGAGTAGGAAACATGTTTAAGGGAGTATACTATGAAGGGTGAGTGAAATGCATCAAATACGGTCTTTTGGATTGTGCATTGATTACTCTTTCTTATTCTTGAACTTGTTGAGAGGCCTCCATCTAATTAACGCATTTTTTTAATCCCAACTTGTTTTCTAATATCCTACCTAATTCCAGTAATGAAGTAATATTTTTGGAAAGAATTAGTTAATACCTTTATGTGGATTGCTAATTTGTCAAGTCATATGCAGAATTAGGCTACTAAGAATTTTCGACACAACTGGGTCAACTTTCCGAGATAGTGAGTATCTTCCTTGAAACAAGCATTCTCTAAATAAACATATATGGGTTTAACAAATTGTCTCTATATTATGTAGCCACCATTTTCATTTTTATGCCATTCACAACATTTCCATCATTATAGTTCTAAGTACAACACCCCCACTTTGAGTTTCATAATGTCATCAGCAATTCCATCGAGGGAAAACTAGTGTTTCATATGGGTACCCAACCAAAGGGGTCATAACTATCAAACTTGTTAATATATACTTTAGGAAAGAAGTTACATATGTTGTTATCGGTGGAGGGAGGTTATGGATGTGAAGAACTAAAAGATTTAATTATGGTGAAAATATATTTCCTTTGAATATTCCTCACTAGGTATCTCTATTTATGGTTAACTCCATGGGTTAACAACTAGGAGGGTGTGAGTTGTTATTCTTTTGTATTTTTCTTGCATACTTTGTAGAAGAGCCACTTCATTTTTCAAGGTTTGTACTGAATCATTGAGAGTGAAAATATATGGATCTTGTTGGTCAAGTGTTTAATTGAGTTTTACTTCAATATTTGAATGCTAATCATCCAAAGTGTAAAGCTTCTTATTGAACAAAAAGTTAGAGTGGGTATCCATGGTGTTTGTGGGTCCCCAAAAAAATATTACCAAGGAGTGAGAGCATGGTCATCAAAATATAATTAGGATTTTTATAAGCTAGGTCATCCACAATGGTGTGGCCAAGTTTACATAAAAATATTATTATTGACTTGTATCACTGCAATCAACAAAAAAAACAAGGTTTTTTTTTTTTTTTTTGAATGCTACTCTAGTAGGAGAATTACTCTCATCTAATTAATCTTGTAGGGATGACATTCCCAAATTATGTTTGAATTTTGAGCATGTGTAATAGAGGCTAGATTTCGAAAGTTCCTAAGGACAAGGAAGTATTAATTTCTATAACTCTTTGATATATTGGTGGGGTCCAACAATAATAATTACAACGTCCTATTTTTACTTAGGAAACTAAACTTGTTTTCAACCTATGTTGTAATTCCTTTTTCTTATGACATGTTATCATTAGTTGGACTAAGGAAATAATGTATGTTGAATATGGACCTAAATATATACAAAACATTGTGCATAAGTTAAACGGTTATGATGTGAACACAATAGTGATATAATGTTTTTTGAGCATGCTAATAAAATAGATAAATGAGGTACATGGATACAAATTGTATAATATGTTTGGTGATGAAATGATAAGTGGCACGCACATGATAAATACATCAGGATTTTTAAATTTATCATCAGTAATGACATAATAATTAAAGGAAAATTGTTACAAGGTTATGCACCTTCATTTGTCTAGTAACTATCACCAAGGTTGTTAAAATTGTGTAGTGATCATGGACAGATAATTATGATACCGAGGAAACACAAATGGTGTATATTTAAAAAGGATAATAGTATGCTATTAAAACACACAGTTTCCAAAAACATTTTTAGAATGCACAGTTTCCATAAACGATCATTCAATGACATCTTTCAAGAATGGAAATTAATAGGGTCTTGAACCTATCTCTATTAGGAAGGGTGGAGGTATAACCCACCATGTATCCTCGGAAACTCAGACTTAGGTCAATATAATAGATGCTCTAGAATATTCTCACAAAATATTAGGAAGGGTGGAGGTATAACCCACCATGTATCCTCGGAAACTCGGACTTAGGTCAATATAATAGATGCTCTAGAATATTCTCACAAAATAAGGATAGGATGTGAGAGATAAAAGTATGTTAGAGATGAAGGATGGTTCAAATAATTTTAGTATGGTACTAGGAGTTAGTTATAACAACTTGTTTACTTGTGTGTGTGTGTTAACACTCTTTCTTTAATTTGTGCGATAATTTTAGTATGTTGTGTGGTCCATATTGCAATACATATTGTATATAACCAGAAATATTGCTACATGGTGTGGTTACTATTGATTTCATGTTTTGATGAAATCATTTAGGAACTATTCTATGTTTGGATGTGTGGATATTGTTATTGTTAGTACACTCACATGATAGGTATACACTAGCTATGCCTACATACCTTGCATGCATACACTAGCATAATTCAGATATATATTTACTATTAAATTATGATTATTTATAGATGTAGTGAGGTGTTCACCCTTTCTACGTGAAAAATCACCAGCCTTACGTCAATGGGTCGGTAAGGTAGAGTTCATCAAAAACAACTAAAACAATAAACAATATCAGTAACAAAAAATCAAATATACATTTACGGCTAAACTAAATAAAATCAAACACATGAAAGTTATACCTTCTTTCTCATGAAAATGGGCCACCGTGCTTGTTTCCAAAATGGTCTTCCTCTCCAAAGGTTGGTTCTCCAGGTGGGTGCGGAGAATATGTCAACGTATTGTGTGGCAATGGTATGGCAACATGATGATGGAAAAAAGTGGGGTGTGAATACTTTGAGAGAAAAAGGTGTCTCAGCATACTCACTGAATAATATAATGGGAAAAAAGGTGTAAGAATCTCCTTATGGATTGGCCAAAAAGTTCTTTTGGGAGAGTCCTTCATAATATATTTATAATATGTTTCTAGGGTTTTTTGACGTTTTCTGTCTTTTACGGTTTTCGAGCCCTATTTAGGTTTTTTCTACCCTTTTTGGGTTTTTACGCCTTTTTCTTGGTTTTTGACCATTTTTTTTGTTTTTGTACCCTTTTTAGGAGAGAATAAGGGTAAGCCATAGGAAATAATAATGTTTTGGACTTGAAATATAGTTGTGAAGGTCAAAATTAAGGGAAATATGGTAGGAATATGATGTATGTATATGGTTTCAACCATGCATAGCTACATGAGAATTTTTTTGTGTTAACAGATTGCCCCCTGATGTGTGAGGGAAGGAGCTCATCGTATGGCCGACGAACATCATAGGATCATGGAAATAGTTTAGAGACTGGAGAGACCTGAGGAGAAGTGGAGCTTCATCATTCAAACCACTGTGGGTTTTGGTTTTTATGAATGGTTCCCAACAATGGGTGAGATACATATAATGGGTGACATGTTTATGGACGAGGAGGGAATTCCCATGATTGTAACAATGTCAACAGAATAAATAATGTGATCAAGGCTCATTAATAAGGGAGTCGATCAATACATATACAACTAATGTTACATACTGGTAGTCATGAGAGGAGATGGACCAACAATACTGATATGAAAGACTGATACATATGAACAATGTTATTCTAAATACATTGCTAATATGAAGAAATGATACATAGGAACAATGGAATTCTAAATACACTGTTGATATGAAGAACTGATACATAGGAACAATGGAATTCTCATGGAATGCAATATCTTAACAATTGATGCTCTAGTAGATCTGGAAGTGTACATAACTAGAGGGACTCAATGATGGAGAGTAAGAATCTATGTGGTACCATATGCCGCATCAAGTACTGGAGATACGTGGAAGCACTACACTGGGGGCTTTCAAACACTGCCACCAACACAACCCAAAAATCACAAAAAACATGAAACTGTGTGGGTCCCATAGTATACTCACCAATGTGCTAGATTCAGGTGACACCCGAGGTTTTTGACCAAATAATGAACGAACCAATACTGTGTACGAATCTCAATGGTGCGATGAAGTAGCTGAAGTTGAGAATGTGAGACACAGCCATCCCAAGGGGCACTAATGAATCCTCTCAAGTGGTCCAAGGAACTCATCAATGAGGTGGATGAAACCAGGATACAAGGACCTCTAGGTTGACTATCTGGAATAAATGTTTTGATGTCGACAGAGGGAGACCTACAACCAGCCAAGCCAATTATGTGTCCTAGACTATAAGGATGAGGGGGATAACCAAATATGTGGAATCAATATGGGGACTGACACATTGAATGGGAGAACAAGGGCAGGGGAGTACGGGGGACTCAAAATTCCTTTGTTTAGAGTATGACGGTGGGGTTGACCTAAAAGAAAATGGAACTGACTCATGGGATATGGATCATAGTGCTAATACCAGGAAGATAATTGGAAATGGGAAATACTAATGGAAGTAACTGGACTAGTGATATCCAGGGTATCTAAGGAAGAATCATTGTAGAATATTTTGAACAAAGGAGACCCAATGGGGGGGGAAGCTTCCAACTATGATATATGGGGTGGCTCCTAAAGACACCATTAGCAATCCCAAGAAAGTAAATGCTCGATGATGTTTTCATTTTTATAGAGTCTGAAAACAACAAGAAGACTCTAGTTTGGTCTCTTTTTCATATGTAGTCTTTTGAGTCAGAAAAAGGATAAAAGTGTGTGTAGGAGAGCTCTCCCAACCTTTGGAGAAGGAAGACTTCATTACCATTGGTACTCCAATCAGGCCAAAAATGGATAAACCTATACTGACTGGACATTAATTCAAATAATTTTATGAGGATGAACAAAACCAAGTTTTCTTGGCAATATATTATTGATGAGAAGGATGTAAAAGAGCTTAAAGACAACCTATAATGAGGTTTTCCGTAAAGTATTGTCCCGATGCCCGAGAAAACATAAAAGGATGCAAAGGGAAAGGTTCCTAGCCTAAGTCTGACAAGGTGGTACTTTTATTATGATAGTATACGTGTTCCTAAAAAGGAAATAAACAAGGACATATAGATGCTCTTTCAAATACTTTAACGAGAATGAAAGGAAGCAAGTGTGCTCGCTGATCTTTTCATTCTTTTAGGAGTTAGAAAAGAGCTTAACATAAAATCCATAATTCTGAATGAAGCAAGGGGGAACTATTTGATATATGGACAGAGGTTATGTTGTGAACATGGATGATGGGAATAAATACAGAACAATGGTGGTGCCACCTTGTGAGATGATGGAGGGTGGTAAAAAACTGACCAACTATGCAGTATGGATAAAGTGGATGGATCGTGAACATGGAAATAAATACAGTGGGTGATTCCCTTGATGGAACGCAAATCGAGGTGAATTCCAAAAAATAGACCAAAAATCATAGCAACAACATGAGAAAAGGGTCTCCTCAAAAGAAAGTGGATGGAAAACTAAACCTGGTGGTGAGAACGATGTCTCAAATGGACTCTAGATGACTCTAACTAGCAGCTAGTGATGTTGCCCCTAGTATAGTGGTGTAGGGGGAAAAACCAGACCAAATGGGGGCCGATGGGTATTGAGCTAGATCAACGTATAAGGTGTGATTATCATGGTGGTATGAAATCGATGTGACTCGAAGGAATTGACCAAAGAATCAGTAGGGAGGGAGGCAGTCTAGAAGGCCATTTCTCAACTCAGGAGATTTTTTGCACAATGGTGGAATATTCCTATCCTTGTAGAGGATGATCAATACATGGGAATGAAACTACCAGGAAGATCCTAAGATACCATGACCTCTAGGACAGGTCTGGGGACCTGACGGTATGCTATAATAGTGGTAGATAGATCATATATGCGACATACTATGTGCATGTGCATGCATGGGACCACACCCTCCAGTGGAGTACCAACGATGTAGGGGAAGGGATTATATCTACATGCTCCATGCAACCATGAACATCCAATCCAACCATATCGCCTGCAACCATAGCCAAAACAATGAGGATGAGAAGTATGCAAATAACTAAGCCATGAATCAAGCATCCAACACTGCCATGAAACCAATGAAGCATACCTTCGTTAAACAAGGTGTTGTATCCATCCTCTGTGCAGAGCAAAGACCAAACCATCAGTGAGACAAGCTAAATGACCAAGTCACTCATGGAGCCAAGCCCTAAGCTTGGGCTACCCCAAACCCCAAGATGCGTTAATGGTGCCAGATTGGTGTCCAATATCAATCTAAAACCCACATCTCCCTAGTTTACAAATGTTACATTATCGTTGGTCTCCATTTCCATGCAAGTCTTAAGCCCCAACATGTCATGTTTAAATCATATGTTATAACTCGCCACCCCAATGTTCATACAAGGTATAGTATAATTTTTAGTCCATACTATATATGCTAACCCAAAGTCAATCCCCAATGCACAAGTATGTTAAGTATTGTTTAGACCATAGGTTAAGCCTTAAACCTTTGCTCTCCCATTTTCCCTAAGCATTAAGCTTAGAAACCATGGCATATGAAATATGCCATGGTAGTATTTGGTTATATAATAAAATCCAAGTTTGATCTTAAACCAAAATTATAACCTACCATAAGCCTAAATAAAATATATGTTAATAGTTATAACAAAATAAACATGAAATATAAATATAGTGATTAAATATATATAACATAGCTAATATATATATATGTTATATAGCTAATGAAATAGGAATTACCTTGCTAACAAGCTGAGTCAATAAGGGACCATATTAACAACTAGTAGGTGTGATAATGATCAAAACATTCAACACACTTTAACAAGTCTCTATTGCTAAGTAAAATATGCATACGAAATGGGAGACGTGCCTTAGTTCAAAAAGAACTAAGTAAGTCTGCTAGACAAGCGAACGCCTTTTCCTCTTAGTAATGTCACATGGGAGAACGAGTCTCACCACTCTACCCCCTTTGTTTCCAAAGACAAAGTTAAGTTAGGACTTCGTAATTAACTAGTAAACATGTGTAGAAATGAACAAAGTATGAAATCAAGTAACAACACAAGCATGCCAATGTATAACCATAAGAATAATGTAGTAATCAGAATTATGACATCTTAATTAAAACACATCAATAAGTATAATTGAAATTAAGATGATAGGACATAAGAACAGCTTACAACCAAACAATGGTACAACTAGTGTACGCTATATTCCGCAAGTTGAATAATGTTATGTTTAGGCAATTTTTACTAGCTTAATAAATATTTTTTTATTTTCAATTTTTGGGGAGATTACAAGTGGTATTAGAGCCCAGTTTCAATACTAAGATACCTATGGGCACACCAAGCATTTACCACAAAGAAAATAAAGTGTGTTATTAAATTTGTTACTAACAGAAAATTTTTGTGTTATTTAAAAATTTTGAAATTTCAGGAAAATTTTACTGAAAAATTCAGTTTATGAATACTGAGGAAGATAACAGTCGGGAAGGAAAGATGAACACCCCCACCCCAGAAATAGAACTGGTGGTGGAGCTGAATTCTTATATTTTAAAGACTATACACAGTCTTGAAGCGGAATTGTTAAGTATTAGAGAAGACAGTCTGAACGAAAGAAAATAACAACAAGCTCTAAATGAAGCATTATTGAGAAATATGATGGGAGAAACCTCGTAGGGTAAACCTATTTAGTCCACAAGCAGCTCCAAAAAAGGACCTTACCATAAATGGGCCAGCAGCTCAAAAGAAGAAGAAAAAGAGGAACGCATCCCTGAAGCACCAAAAGGAGATCATCAGAGTCCTTCCAGTGATGACTCTCTTTCTCCCAAAAGAAAGAAACAAAGAAGCAATGAGTCTTTAGGGGGACTTTAGAAAAATAAGATCGTTGACATATGAAGGTGACGTAAACACAAGGGAGAAGGCTAAGGAGTGGTTGTTGGGCATGAGCAAATATTTATAGGTTCATAGCTACTAAAGTGAGATGAAGGCTCGACTTTCCATCTATAATTTGAATGAAAAGGAACCAAGATGGTGGAGAGACTTAAAACACACCATGAAAATGAGCTAAGAGGAATACACTGGGATAACTTCTGAAAACTCTTCCAAGAGAAATATATGTCAGAAAGGTTCTTCGAAATAAAAGTGAAATATTTTCGTGAGCTACGTATGGGATCCATGACTATGGACGCTTTTATTAATAGATTTCTAGATTGGTTACATTATGTACCATACATTAAGGATGAAAAGGTAAAGATCTAGCAATTTTTAGGATGTCTTCCTCCAAATTTTCGGGAAAGGATTGAGTTCAACATGCCAAAAAATTTGGATACCACGCTACACAAGGCCAAACTCTACTATGAGCATGGGCAATTATGACAAGAGACATGAAATGAAACAGGGAGAAGTCTAAGAATTTTTTTGATAAACGCAAACCTGGGTCCAACCCATAGCCATACAGAAAGCAGAATAATAGCTTTCAAGCAAACAAGAACTTCAATAAATCAGGTATGAAGCCTTATGTATCGGGTCATAATGTTAACAAACCAGTAGCAAGTGGATCCAATGCTACCCCGCTACAGATAAAGTGCTCGAAATGTAGTGGGCTTCATTATGTCCGATATTGTAAGAACAAGACCAATGGATTCTTGCATAACTTACAAGAAGAACCGACCGTCAAGGACATAGCAGGAACACCGTGGATTTATGTAGCATTTGATGGCCAACATGCAGACCATCAATATACAATGGTTGATATAGAATGTAAGATCTTGAACACTTCTATTTCAATACTTATTGATCTCAGTGGTTGCCGGAACTATGTTTCACCTAAAATTGTTAATGTATGCAAACTAGGAAAATTAAAGCATGATAAAACTTGGCTGGTAGAGTTAGCCACACGTACAAAATCAAAAGTTTCAGAAATAGTTAAAGAATGTGAAGTAAACCTGAATGGTTTTCCTACAAAGGTTAACCTGAACATCCTACCTGTAGGATCATAGAATATACTTATCGGCATGGACTGGTTGGAACAACACCATGTATTGCTCGATTGCTTACACAATTCAATCTTGTGTACTGATAGCCAAGGGGACCAAGTGAAGGTTCAGTGCATTCCAAATAAAGTTTTTGTAAGGAAAATATCTTCCTTACATGCGGAGAAATGTGTTCGAAAAGGCTACAAGTTGTTTGCAGTGAACATTCGAGACACAAAGTCTGATAGAGAACAACGCATAGAAGAATTCCCCATTCTTGAAGAATTCAAGCATGTGTTTCTCTAGAAAATCCTAGGATTACCTCCGAAATGAGACCTAGAATTTTTCATCAAAATGACCCGAGGATCAGTTCTGGCTTCCAAGGTCCCTTACTGCATAAGTGCACCTGAGCTGGTGGAACTCAAATTGCAGTTGCAGAAGTTGATAGAGAAAGGGTATATCTGACCCAGTGTGTCTCCTTAGGGAGCACCAATACCATTAGTAAAGAAGAAATATGGTATGATGCGGATGTACATCGATTATTGCCAGTTGAACAAAATTACTATAAAGAACCGTTTTTCCCTCCCTAGGATCGATGGCGTGTTCGATCAAGTGGGAGGAGCTAGAATATTTTCATATATTGACCTAAGATCTGAGCACCATCAGGTATGGATTTACGACAAGGATATTCATAAAAATGCCTTTCGTATGAGGTACGGGCACTGCAAGTTTGTAATGATATCGTTCGGGTTGACTAATGCACCTGTGAACTTTATGTGTATGATGAAGAACATATTAAGTAGGTATCTAGATAAGTTTGTCTTGGTATTTATAGATTACATACTGGTTTATTCCAAGAATAAAGAAAAACATGAATAACACCTTCGCATAGTACTACAAGTGTTGAGAGAACACCAACTTTATGCTAAGTTTAGTAAATGTTATTTTTTAAAACTACAAATACAGTACTTAGGTGACATTATCTCCGAGATAGGGATAGTTGTGGACCAAGAAAATATTAGATCCATAAAGGATTGGCCTACCCCTACTAGTGTCACTGACATTATGTCCTTTTTGGGATTAGCTGGATATTATTGAAAGTTCATTGAGAACTTCTCGAGAATCGCTTGCCCCATGATTGCTATGTAGAATAAAGGAAGTAAGTTATTATGGAATGCTAAGTGTGAAGAAAGTTTTCAAAAGCTTAACAAAGTTTTGATTACCATACTAGTGTTACGAATTGTGGATTTCGATGGGGATTTCATTGTTTGCATAGATGTAAGTAAGGAAGGACTTGGAGGAGTCCTCTTGTAGAACAATCATGTGATTTGTTATGAATCATTGAAGTTAAAAAGAGCATGAGGAGAACTACCCTATGCACGATCTTGAGTGAGCAACCATCATCCACGCTTTGAAAATGTGGAAGAACTACCTCATGGGAAGGAAATTCCTTCTGAAGAAAAACAATATGAGTCTGAAATATTTATTCGATCAAATAGATCTGAATGCAAGGAAATCCCTATGGTAGGATTTCCTTAGTGAGTACCATTTTGAGCTAAATCACATTAAGAGAAAAGAGAATAAGGTTGTCGATGCTTTGAGCCGATGAACTCATATGATATATGAGGTGAGTTTGAGTCAAACCAATGAAAATTTGCATGAGAGGATTATAGTGGCCAACAGAGTTGACCCCTTGTATGTGGAAATCCTCAAGAAATACCAAGAGGATAGGTTTTTTCAACAACAAAAAGAATACAAGGTAGACGAATCTGGACTGCTATGGTCTAAGGATAGATTATACGTTCCAGAAGGAGGGGACATTCAGTCCATCATCCTCATGGAATTTCATCGGGCACCCTACTCTGGGCACCTGAGATATCAAAAGATGATATCCGCTGTCAAGAGACACTTTTTATGGCCTACATTAAAGGCCAGCATTGCAATGTTTATCGTGAAATGTCATTAATGTCGTCTAGTCAAAGTTGAGCATTGGCATCCTTTGGGATTGCTACAGCTGTTACCCATTCCGAAATGGAAGTGGGAGGTCATTAGTATGGATTTCATCACTGTTTTACCAAAAATTAAGAAGTAAAATGATTCTATTTTTATATTCATTGACAAGTTGTCCAAAGTAGCACACTTCATTCCTGTGAAGTCGACCTACAAGGTAGTGGACATTGCTAATATCTTCTTGAAGGATATATTTAGATTGCACGGGATACCCAAGTCAATAATAGCAGATCAAGATGTTAATTTTGCAGGAAAATTTTGGATATCTTTATTCTTCGAATTGGAGACACAGTTGAACTTTATCACTGCATATCACCCACAACCAGAAAACCGAACAGAAAGAGTAAACTAGATTGTTGACGACATGCTTAGGATGTATGGCATGAACAACCCCACGAAGTGGGAGGATTACTTGCATCTCACAGAGTTTTCATATAACCATGGTTATCAGAATTCCGCCAAGATGAGCCCCTTTAAGGTACTCTAAGGACAGAAGTGTAGAACACTGGTGACTTTGGATAGCCCAGTGGATTGGCTCATGTTAGGGTCTGATTTATTTATGGAGTTGAAACAATTGGTTACCAAGGTCCAAGTGAACCTTAAAGAACCACAAGACCACCAAAAAATTTAGGCAGATAGGGAAAGAAAATATAAAGACTTTAAAATAGGAGATCATGTTTACTTGAAAGTAAAATCCAAACAAAGCTCGTTCAGCTTGTGTAGGTGTGGTAAATTAGCACCTAGATTTTGTGGACCTTTTGAAATACTAGCCAAGAAAGGTCCAGTGGCATATGAGCTAGAGTTACCCGCGCATGTGAGATTCCATACTGTTTTACATGCATCTCTGTTAAATAAATATGTTTATGACACTAAACATATAATTGATTGGTCCCTATTATAGGTCAAACTTGAAGAGGAGTTTTCCCCTCAACCTCTTCATATATTGGACAAGAGAGAGGTGCAGATCTAGAAGCACACCATAGTCCAGTTGAAATTACAATGGAAGCACTTTGAGGCTGATGAGGCTACTTGGGAGAATGAAGCCACCATGAGACATGATTACCTTGCGTTGTTTCATGATGTCATTATGAGTCCCTAGAAAATCGGGGACAATATTTTCCTAAGCGGGGAGGGATGTAATATCCCAAATTTTTTACCTAACACGTATAGGCATGATCCTATTGATTATGATGTTGTCTGGATATTTTATTTTGATATATTAGGTCAAAGACCCCACTACATATGAACATAATGATTTGTTTTATATATTGGGTGTAATCCAATTGTTGATGATATATATGTGTGTGTGTGTGTGTGTCTGTGTGTGTGCTTGTTTGTTTGTGTTGGATGTGGACCCTGAAGCACATGATTGATGAGATGCTTGTGTTGAGAAAGGTGCTATGGAGCAAATGGGTAATTAATGTCTTGTGTTGAGCGAGGAGCTATGGATCACATGAGTACTTACATTTGTGTTGAGCGAGAAGCTTTGGAACACATGAAAAGATAATATTTGGAAGTGTTGGGCATAAGCCCTAGATCCTTCCATGTTGATGTTGAACATAAGCTCTGGAGCATCATATTCTTGACCATTGTATCCCTAGGTATATCATACAAGTACATCCTAGCATTAGTGTTGAGAGAAGAGCTCCGGAATTGCACTAAATTGTAACTCCTTGTTTAAGCATTGAGTATGGGCTCTGGTAAGTGCTAGAGGTTACTGAAAAGAATTTAATAACTTCCGAGTGAAAACGACTCGAGAAAAACATTGATCTCATCAGACTTATTTATAAGTGACTAAATGAAATTTCAAATTTTTGTATTCGCATCAAGTACTGAAGAACTACTACGATATACGAGGGAAATCCAACATGAAAAGATGTTTAGAGTTTCCTAGCCTATTATAACTAACCATCTACCTATTTGACCTTAATGAGGAAGTGTCATTAAGTCTAGGGATCATGGTATACGATGCCCAAAGAAAAATGTTATATTATTATGTATTTTATGCATGGCATGTATAAAGAATAAATATAGTAATAACATTAACGATGAACGAAAGAAATAAAAGCTCCATCCCTTATTATTTGTTATTTAAAGATATAAAATAGTCCAATACCTACAAAAGTCTAATTAGAAACTAGTTGAAAGGTCCTAAATAAAGTATTAAAAATTACCCAAATTATTTGAAAAGGGTTAAATCAAGAAACCAAGGTTTCTTGATTTAACTGTCCCTTTCACTGAAAAGTCTCTCTATAAAGTCTCAAGCCAAGGAAAGTCTTGGGGTTTTGATGTATCATTTGGAGGAGTCATTTTATAACTTTTTTCCTCTCAAGTAAATTATTGCTAAACATTTTCCTAGAAGGAAAAAAGGAAAAATGATACAAACTTGATATACAAGATAGGAAACCCTACCTTGGGAGCTCTAAGCTACTTGCATGTTGGAGTGTAGCTCGAGGGAATCCAGATTTAAACCAGGAATTGTTTTGAGTAATGGTTGGGTGGAATATGGTAGTTTTCATGTGATTTGTTCATAAAAAACAGAGGCCAAATCTACCTTTGAATTGTTAATGTTGGTTATTTGAGTGTGCAAGTTCAACCATTAAAAGAGGTTCAAGTTACATGTATGAATCCCTAGACTTCCTATTCCATTTTCCTATAATAAATTTCGGATATTTTAAGAAAATGATTACATTACATTTCCTAACACTGTTTATTTGTTTGTGTATTTAAAATCTGCTAGGGTTTGCTTTCTTAAATAATAACCTTCGGCTATAAGTTATTTTCTATACTAGACTTATCTAGGGTTTATTCGTTAGTTTGCTTCTCCAAGTTTAATTTATTTATAAATGTTTATCAAGGGTTCTTCACCCTAGTTTTAATTCCTGTATTACTTTTCCTATTGAAATTGGGTTAAGTACAAACTAGGTTTTATGTTACATCTATTACCCATCTACTATTTGGCCTCTATAAATAGTTATTATATCTAATGCACAATTTATAACCATTTCATATTAAATCCAAGATAAAAATAAGCAATACCTTTCAGGGCATGTATATTTAAATACATGCTAACTACGAAATCATTTCCATTAATAATAACCTCATCATAAGCAAATCAACAAAGTACGCATCATGACCATTCTTTGTTATAAATTCAAGTTCTATTCCCTGATTAAAATCCGCATTCCCATTATATAAATCTACATAATCAAAAGATATGCCATAAAAATTGAATATCCCCATCTATAATCAACTCATAGCCATATTATAACAATTAATCACAATAATATCTTAATCATTAAATAAAGAACTCAGTGTTTACATTTAGGTCGCAGTAACAAATTCTGCAGACTATCAATCTATTCGCTTACATAACCACGATGCCCTTATAGTAAAACCTACAACAAATAATGATACATAGGAAATGTAATATTTAAACCATGAAATTACATTTATATACAAGAGAGGGCAGGAATCGAATCATGTGGGCATATAAGCCCCAAATTGCATCCACCCTTAAAATAAAACCCATTGCATCAACCACGACTAGGATTTGAATCCTGTGGAGTCATTTACATACAATCAAGGCCATGCTATACACAGAGAGTATGCGGGATACAATAATCAAATACATTCTCTACATCAAAGTTGTGATACCCTTGTGTCTACACACATGCTCTACTCACATTCTCGACCACTCTAAAATGAATACACAGTCCCCTAAGTGAACTCCATAATCTCATACCCTGTCAACAAGTCAAATATACAACAGAATATCAATTTAGGGTTTACACCCATGAACTATTATATTCCACACTACATACTAATAAATGGAACAGTAACCAAATGCAACCATTCAAGTTATCACAACAACCCATGGGGAGTGCTCATACCATACACGTCATGGACTCAACCCATTCGTTGTCAAGTATTAACAAATAAGAAAATAACTACAAGCATTTATACACACTCAATCTACAGAGGTGAATCTCCACATAAATCCAAGATTTAACAATAACAACACATTATAAAAAACACAAATTATATGTATTCAAGTAGAACCATTAAAGTCTACAAATGGAATTTTACATAGTCGTGCCAAGGGCTATGGCACCATTGCAAACAATGGTGCTTCCCAGGATTAAAACCCCCAAATCAAAACACGATTTACATACAAAAAATGCAGAGTTTGCTAAGAGTCCCAAGGTTCCGCTTTCTCTTCTAACAACACCCTTATTATTTTTACAAACCCAAACCTTTCTTAAACAAGCCCGAAGGTGAATCGAAATCCCATAGTAAAATCCAAACAACAACGTGAAAACCTACTCCTACCCATAATGTCGAGAGGTGATAAGCGTAGGTCGTTTAACAGGCTTACCGTGCACCTATGGAATCACCCACGAACCCAGGGTAAAACTTTGAACCATGAAGCTCCATGCCAACATTGTCACCTGCAACTAGAAAAAAAACAACAAGGATGAGAAGTATGCAAATGATTAAGCCACGGATCAAACATCCAAAACTACCATGAAACCAATGAAGCAAACCTTCATTAACCAAGGTGTCATCTCGATCCTCTACGCAAAGCCAATACCAAACCATCAGCGAGACGCGAAATGACCAAGTCACTCGTGGAGCCAAGCCCTAAGCTTGGGATTCCCCAAACCCCGAGATGCATTAATGGTGCTATCCTGGTGTCCAATATCAATCCAAAACCCACATCTCCATAGTTTACAAATGTTACATTATTGCTGGTCTCCATTTTCATGCAAGTCTTAAACCCCAACGTTTAAAGTTTGAACCATATGTTATAACTCACCACCCAAATGCTCATAGATGGTATATTATAATGGTTAGTCCATACTATATACACTAACCCAAAGTCAATCGCCAATGCACAAGTATGTTAGGTTCCATTTAGACCATAGGTTAAGCCCTAAACCTTCGCTCTCCCATTTTACCTAAGAATTAAGCTTAGAAACCACGGCATATGAAATATGCCATGGTAGTATTTGGTTATATAATAAAATCAAGTTTTGATCTTAATGCAAGCTTATAACCTGCCATAAAATAAATAAAAGATATGTTAATAGTTATAACAAAATGAACATGAAATATAAATATAATGATTAAATATATATAAGATAGATCATTTATATAGGTTAGATAAGTAATGAAATAGAAATTACCTTGCTAACAAGATGAGTTGGTAAGGGACCATATTACAACCAGTAGGTTTGATAATGATCAAAATGTTCAACACACTTTAACAAGTATTCATCTCTATGTAAAATCTCCACACGAAATAGGAGAGGTGCCTTAGTTCAAACAGAACTAAGTAAGCTTGGTATACAAGTGAACACTTTACCTCTGAGTAATTTCACATGGGAGAATGAGTCCCGCCACTCCACCCACTTTGTTTCCAAAGAAAAAGTTAAGTTAGGACTTCATAATTAACAAGTAAACATGTGCATAAATGAAGAAAGTATGAAATCAAGTAATGTCACAAACACGGCAATGTATAACCATAAGAACAATGTAGTAATCAGCATTATGACATCTTAATTAAAACACATCAATAATTATAATCGAAAGTAAGATGATAGGATGTAATAACAACTTACAACCAAACAGTGGTACAACTAGTGTACATTATATTCCGCAAGTTGAATAATGTTTTGTTTAGGCAGTTTTTACCAGCCTAGTAATTTTTTATTTTTTTTTCAATTTTTGGGGACATTACATGTATGGTCAATCAATTGATGATGGGACAAAAAGAGGTTGGTTAACACTCCTGGTGTGTGGTTACTTTTCAGAAATTTATTGATCCATTCACTATGAGGACATTGTGTCATGAAGTGTTCATCTATGCACAAAAAACAAGGATGCCTAGCCTTCTGTTTCAGTTTTGTATCATTCTATGGATTCACAAATCACTGTTTTGGTGCTCTCCTGCTAGTTTCTAGGTTTCTTATTTTTACCTTTTCCTTTATTTTTATTGTTAGGTGTTTGAGATGACTGAATGGAATTCACCAGAACTAAAATCCTAGGATTATAATAATTTGGAGTTGAAGTACTTTGTGGCATCGCTAGCTTGGTTGTGGATGGTGGTTGGATTGCTCCAACAACACCATCAACATGAGTCTCGACCGATGTCTTGGTAGGATCAGTGCTAGGATGAGGAGCATTAGGAGTCAAATTATATAAATTTCCAGATTGAGAATAGACTAATTCTAAATATTGGGCATGGATAATGGCCTTCTCTTCTATGACAACACCAGTGATAGCCACATCCCATGTAATAGGAGGCAATAGGGACTTGGTGAGTCAGTCAGCCAAAATTTTACCTAGAATCTGAGATTTGTTTAATCTTCGGTGTCTCCTCCACTCCATTATATGATCTAATATGTGAGTAGAGGTATTTTCCAAAGAGAAGTCAAAATATCTGTACCAGTTTCATACCAGATAGGTAACTAAAAATGAGTAAGAAACATAGTTTCCAAGGATTTAAAATCAACAAACAAATTTTGTGGAAGTTCTATATATGATTTCATGGTCATGGCGGTCAAATTTCTTTCGAAGAGTCTGAATCAGTTAGAACCATCCATTAGGGATTGGGATGAACACCACAAATGGAAAGTAATCACATTATTTTCGAAATCTTCTTGTTTCCCATGAAAATTTGGAATGTATGATGAAAGATTGACCAAAATGGTAGGCCAAAATGCATGATGTTGAATGGGATTATTGATTAACTTAGAAAATTAAGGAAGATCCAATGTAACAAAAAATTGAAGTTGTCAATTGGATTGCGGGTAAATATAATACCGATAAGGTAAGACCACCCATATAGGACCAAAAGTATGTTGAGGTTGACCTTAAAACCCAATAAATTGTTTATAGTTAATATCATTTGACCCATGAATGTTGTTTGCACCTAGTTAAGTCTGTCTTGAGGTCCATAAGTACGTTGATCCCACTTATTGGTAACTCCTCTAGGATAAGGGACATATAAGGGATTGTTGTACTATGTGTTGCTAAGGTATTGATTATCAATGTTAGACTATTGAGAAGGTACCCAATATGATGTAGGAGGTTGTGAAGCAGGACCAATAGGACCTAGACTAGTATGATCAGTAGCTCGAAGATTTGGAGGGGAAGGATGTGGAACATAATGTAGAATATGTACATAAGATCCTCTAGTTGTTTGGGATGTAGGAGGAAAAACCTGACTCCCAACATTCGACAAAGCTATGGAAGGTATATAAGTTTCTCCCATATGAGAATTGGACAAGGATTTTGTACTCACTGTGGCACTCTTGTAGGAGCGTTGAGTATAGGCACCATAGGTGGATGTGGAGCATTTGTTCAAATAGCACTAGAAGGAATATTTAATGACCTACATAAAATGTCAATAGGTAAAAGGTAGGGAAAGGGTCTTCTAGAGATTGGGTTAAACAAAATTGCAGACACATTCATGATACTAGTAGTACCATACTGAGAGATAACTTGAGTAAGGGAATTTTCCCAAAATGGAGCGTTATGTCAAAATATAAGAGCTACCTTTTCATCAGGATGAAATAGATTAAGCCCAACTCTAGAAGGATTTGGGAAAACAAAAGATCTATTTCGAGAGGAGGGTTGCTCCGCTAAGGGTAGTCCTGATATGTCCTCTATGGGAGCATTGGGAAGAGGAGATTCAAATCCTTCCTCTTCAACTAGAACTCCTTCCATTTCAGGCGTAGAAGAACTACCTACCTCAGAATTTACTTCCATGTCTCTATCCATGGAAGGTTGAGTCAGTGGAATTAAAGGAATTTCCAATGATAACCCTTGTAACAGATGAGACCTCCTCCATGGGAAATCAACCAGTTTATAAAAACAAAATTGATCTCAAAGGTAAAATCTATGTCTAATCAGGAAAATCAAACACTACTAAAGCTAAAGAAACAATCAAAACTTATGATAGGAGTGATAAAAAATTTAGGATCCTCACAGGATTTTCAAACCACCACATCTTGTTATTGTAACACCCCAGTTTTGACCCCATTACATTTAAATAAATCATGTAAATAATCATGGTGTCGATCTAGGAAAAAGAACTGCCATCGATTTAGTATTTATGTTTCAGCAATTAAAGTGTGGCCAATTGTATTCTTTTTTATGCTAGATGAACATTAACAGCTGAACATTATGTTAAAATTATAATTTTAATTAAAACCCACATATGGCTATGTCAACGCAACTAAATGTGATGGGGGCATGATTTTTCCTAAGGATGAGGGAGTGGGGGATTAGAAGAGGGAAAATTCGAATTGAGAAGATCCCCACTTTGAGAAAAACATTTTTTGAATTTCTTGGGCAAGAAAAACTAAAAAAAACCACCATTCCCTCATGCAGCAAAATTTTAGCTTCCCTCATGAATTGGAGTGAACAAAACATTTTTGGAAAACAAATTCACCATTCATTTAAGATCCATCAAGTAAAAACGATTTTGAGTCTGAACCTTTCTGGAATTTTCCCCTATCCAACGATCTGAATCCTTCACATTTTGGTTTTTGTGTTATGATTTTTCCCCTGTTTGGCAATTTTTGTTCTCTCTCATGTTTTCCATTGTTTGTTAGTTTTTTTCTAGAACACGATTACCCTGAGTCAGATTTTTTGTTTTTGATTTGAAAGACCGACAACATTTTCATTTTGGTATTTTTGCAGCAATCGATCTGTCACTAGCAATGTTTAAAAATTGGTAAATTTTTGTGTGTGTATGTAATCACTGGTATCTTCTACATCTAATAAACCCCAGGACTGAGATCCCTATGTGTGCATGCACATTTTGCATTTTAATTTATTGAAGGAATTCAAATAGATTCTAGACTTGCTTGATAAGCCTAGTGTGTGAAAGAACCTCACAAACCAATCTAGAAGGTTGGTTTTCTTCCTTGCATTCCCTGAATAGCACTGGAAGGGAAGGTATGTTCCGAGGGACTGTGTATCAGAGAAGGGAATGCTTCCTTGTGTTGGGTGTGTAATTGTTTACAAATCGATCTAGATCCATTGTGGGTGTTCATAGCTCTGGGGTTGAGCTCACTAGCTTAGTAGTCAGTATTTCCACCTCCTTGACAACCTGATAAAGCCAACTAGAAGGGTGGCTTGGTTAATATCCTGATAAGCCCATCTATTGGCTTGGTTGTGTCTCATGCAAATTTGGCTAAGTTTAAACCACTTCTCATGTAAGTCTGATAAACCCAACTGTGTTCACCTAAATGAATTTCAATTATATCCTTGCCTATGGGTGAAGTCTGCTAGTGTTCCTTATTCCTTAGGAAAGATCATGCCCAACTTGGGGGTGGTAGTGTTGCTGAGATATTAAAGATCACACTGACCTATGGTTGGGTGGAATGTTGCAATAACATAGCTAGTTGCGATACGAGCTTCTTTCAAAGATAAGTATTCTTGTGTATTTAAGTTCTACAACTATGTTTGCTTATGAATTATTATGAAATTATCATGAACATGTTGAATGCATGAATGTGTTGAATGAATGATTTGCTTCAGCTATATATAACATGTACATTCCATTATGCATTTTATTTCTGCTGTATGTTTGATGAATTACACATATGCACATGTAAGTTTTTATTTTACTGTCATTTTTATATTATGTTCATGGGGTTTGGATTTCCTAGGTTGTTAGATGTTATTCATGTCCTCTCCGTCAAGTAAGGGTTGGGGATGTGACAGTTATATACTATAGGGTCCATTAATAAATCTTGACAAGGATTATTGGGACCATACCCTTTCCTCAATGCTCGACTACCTAGACAATACAGGCGTAGTAATCTCCTTGAGTGTTGTTCTTGGTGTATTGGGGTGATAGGATGGTGAAAGGGCTATGATTAGATGGTATCAAGATCCCTAAAATTTTCTCTCTGTTGGAATATAATCCATGAGGATTATACATTATTGTAAATATTAGGAATATGAAGATATTCTCGGATGTGTGATCCCAAGAGTCATCGTAGATGTATAAATAAAGGCATTCTATGGAGAAATAATAAGAATTTGGGAGTTATTCCACCTGACAGTGGTATCAGAGCGATACTGCCATAACTCCTATCTATCTGAATGTCTGCTCTGTAGACTACCTACGAGACCTCTGTTCTGCCTCTGCCTTATTTATTTCAGACTGCCTGCCCATTGTCAGTTTTCCTTTGCATTTCTCCTACAACCAGAGTGCCATAATTTTGTGCGTTATTTTGCTGCTCACCGCCAGTCTTGCTAGCTTGCGTGCATTCATGTATGCGTTATTTTCTTCAAGACCTATACTAAGGAATAAAATGATCCAAAGATGCTATGTTTCCTCAATTTGCTCCATGGTTTTGATAGTTTGTTTCTAGAACGTTTGAATTAACTTTCTATATACCTAACCCTAATTATGCATCACCGCTTCTTTTTTATTTTGATAATGCTTTGATTCTGCTGCTATGTATAGTGTGAGCTCTGAGTTCCATTCTTACTTTGATCCTGTGTATAGAGTGCTCTCAATCCAGTATATCTCAATATCTCATTTTCCAATACTTGCTTAACTCTCAATGACTGTGTGGCAATCATCATCTAAATATTATTTTATGACTGCGCTCTATCAAATATTATGTGATATCTATGGGGAGTCTTTGAGTTAGATATTTGTTGTCATAATAAAATCGTGTTCTTAGTGAGCTACGATCTAACTATGAGTTGCATTCCATGGGTGAACTGCGACCTCGATGAGAGGGACATATCTTGAGATTTGTGAATTCAATTGAGAATTGAAAGCTATGACTAGTAGAGATTGAAGATGCCTTGTTATCAAATGTTTATTGAAGACCAGTGAGAAGACTACAATGAAGAATCAAGCATTTGTGTGAAGACTGAACTTGTGATTTGTTGTTGCAATTTTCTAGAAGCATAGTGACTCAAGACTATTGGTGGAGATTCATGCCCTCATTAAGCTATGTGGAGTCTGTAAACATTTTCATTCATGTTGCTGGTGTATATGATATATTGGAGACTCCATTGAATGATACATGCTGCTGTGTGAAAGAGCGTCTACTTCCTGAAATGTTGTGACTGTCTGCGACCACTCTATTTGACGTTTCTGTGACTATTTGCAATCTGCCACTCCCTCCTCACATCTGCGACCACCATTTGAAACTATCAGAATTGTGCATTTTATTCTCTTTCTTGGAGTTGTGACTACCAAATATGGAGACAACGATCTACAATTAATTGTGAAGTTGCTATGACCTGCCAAGAAAATTGCTGAGAGTTGCAAACTCGTGGAAGACTATGCTTGAGCCTGTGTGTACCAACTAAATTTGGATGTGAGCGATTTGCAAAAGGTTGAGAGAGCTTGTTGAAAGAATCACGCTAGTGGAGGTAAAACCCTTTTACAATTTTTGTTGCAATTGTTAGTGACTTCTTGGAACTACAGAAACCTAATTTCTACCCTAGAACTATGTGTGGAGTTTAATTGGTAAATGTTGCACATATCTTCCTTTGCGTTGGTGAGAGATTGTTTTCTACTAGTTTGAAAGCCATTGAAAGCATATTTAAAGTTGGTATTGTAGGCTTGAGAGGATTAAGTTTGTATTCCAAATTTTGTATGACAATAGTAGAGACATTGACATTGTTGTAAAGCTTGAGGAAGGTGGAAGAGACTTAGACCTGCACCTTTACTCTTTCTTCTTTTTCTCCTATTGTTTTAGTTGCAAGATTCATCACGGAAGATGTAATCTATAGAATATGTAGTTGGTGCCACTCTCTTTGGAAAAGACACTTATCCAGAATGGTGGAGGAAGAAGAGAGGTAGAGGAAGAAGAAACTTTAGAGGTAGAGGAGGCAGAAATAACTCTAGCAAAAGATCAGATTTGAAGTGCAAGCATTGTGGAAAGATTGAACACACAGCAGATCAGTGTTGGGCTTCATGGGACTCCATCAAAGACAGACATAACCAGAAGAAAGATGATAATAAGAACCAAGATGCTAGTAAATATTCAGATTCTTCTCATTGTATTGTTGCACATTGTAATCTTGGTATTAATGAAATGACTTCACTTTCATATTACATATATTGTTGGCTACTTGATACCGGTGCAACATCACACATGAATTTTAGAAAAGACTATTTTGAAGAACTTAATGAAACAATAAATGGCATAGTTTACTTTGCAGATAAGTCAAGTCTTAAACCAAAGGGAATGGGCACCATTCGGTTGAAGATGCCTGGATTCCCTGATTTTTTGTTGAAGAATGTCCTTTATCCTCCAGAGTTGCAGAGAAGCCTGTTGTCCTTGGTGCAGATTCGATAGCAAGGCCATTCCATCCACATGTTTGATGGAACCATAGAAATAATAAATTCCTCTGACAACCAAGTCATCATGATTGGATACGAAGATGGGAAGCTGCTGAAGCTAAAGGGTTCATCTGCAAGGGTTCAAAACTATGCCTACCTCTCTCAGCATGGAGAAGGTAATTTGACATCAAGTTTATTGTGGCATGTAAGATTTGGTCATATGAATTATAACAGTCTTCATTTGTTGAGAAAGAATGGTGTATTTGGTTTACCCACCATTCCCAAAGAGAAGAGAAAATGTGATGCATGTATATTAGGGAAACAAAGTAAGCTGCCATTCCATGAATCTAATTTTAGAGCAAGTAGAAAATTAGAATTAGTGCATTCTGATTTATGTGGCCCAATGCCAACTCCTTCTACCAATGGGAATAAGTATTTTATAACCTTTGTTGATGACTAATCAAGAATGTGCTGGATTTACTCATTAAAGACAAAATCAGAAGCATTTCAAACATTCAAGGACTTTCATGCATTGATAGAATAACAAGCACAATCTAAAATTGGTACAATTCGTACTGACAATGGGAAAGAATACACTTCAAATGATTTTGAATATTATCTTCGCCAACATGGAATTGCACATTAGACTACAGTTCCCTACAATCCTCAACAAAATGGTGTAGCAGAAAGAATGAACATAAACATAATGAATATGGTACGCTCAATGATGTTTTTTAAGAATGTAAAACTAATGTTTTGGGGTGATGCAGTAAAATGTGCAGCCTATTTGAGAAGCAAAAGTCCCTCAAATGCTCTTGATAACAAGACTCCAAATGAAATGTGGTTTGGCCATCTCCCTTCAGTCATGCATCTCAGAGTTTTTGGTTCCACCTGTTATGCCTTGATTCCAAAGGAGCAAAGAAACAAGCTTGGTGCTCGAAGCGGAAAATGCATTTTCCTGGGGTATGAAGAAAACTCCAAGGCATACCGTCTGTATGATGAGGTAAACAAGAAGTTTGTTATTTCCAGAGATGTCATTTTTCTTGAGACTAATAAAAATGACCAGTCCATTGAGAGACATCTTGATCATTTGGAAAAATATCCTCATCCAAAGAAATATTCTGAAAATGAATATGAAATTCCAAACCTTGAAGGGGGGATTCCTATTCTGGATCAACCCTTGGAATTTCCATATGAAGCACCAACTCCCCCACATGAAGAAGTTCCTGCTACTTCACCTAAACAAGAGATTCAACTGGATGATGTGATTGAGAGACTTGGAAGACACAAACTTCAAGGAAATGAAGCACCACCAACTGATCAACCAGGGTCATCACGGAAGATTCCTAAATGGGACACAAAGACACTTGAAAGTGTCCATCTGGATGAAGTTGGAAAGACGGGAACGAGAAGTTCAAAAAGACATGAAGATGGAGGAGAAGCAGAGAATTCAGGTGATGACATGGATGCATCATTTGATTGTGAATTTAATTTATCTGCTAACTTTGAACCAAATTCCTTTGAAGAAGCTTCTACTCGAGTTGAGTGGAAAGAAGATATGCAAAATGAGTATGATGCACTCATGAAGAATGGAACTTGGAAGCTGGTTGAACCTCCAGTTGGAACCAAACCAATTGGCTGCAAGTGGGTGTACAAGAACAAATACAGATCAGATGGCTCACTTGACAAGCACAAAGCGAGGCTTGTAGCAAAAGGCTATGCACAGAAGGAAGGAATTGACTATGAAGAAACATTTTTTCCTACAGCAAAATGGGCTACCATTCGTACCTTACTCTCTTTATCTACTCAGAATGGGTGGAAATTTCATCAGATGGATATGAAGACTACTTTCTTGAATGGAGAATTGAAAGAGAATGTCTTCATGTCTCAATTAGAAGGCTTTGTTTTGAAAGGAAAAGAACAAAAGGTATGCAATCTTGTCAAATCCTTGTATGGCCTAAAACAAGCGCCTCACACATGGTATGAAAAATTAACCAAGAATCTTTTGAAGTTAAATTTCAAACATTTTGATCTTGATGATGCAACACTATTTATAAAGAAAGTTGGAAGATATGTTGTGTATCTTGTGGTGTACGTAGATGATCTTTTGATGACAGGGAACAATGAGAGCTATATAGCATCCATAAAGAAAGATTTGAAAAAGATATTTGAAATGACAGATATGGGACATCTCCACTATTACTTAGGAATTGAAGTCACTCAACATCCTAAGTACATATTCCTATCTCAGAAAAAATATGTTGGAGAACTACTAGACAAATTTTGCATGACAGAATGCAACCCTATCTCTACTCCAATGGAATAGAAAACGAAGCTCACATTAAGAGAAGGAAAAGAATTTGAGGATGTGACCAAGTATCGACAACTTGTAGGAAGACTTATCTACCTTACAACAACTAGACCAGATATTTCTTATGTTGTTGGCATACTTTCAAGGTTCATGCATAAACCTTGTGAAGGACACTGGTCAGCTGCAAAAAGAGTTCTAAGATACTTGAAGGGGACTCAAGACGTTGGACTCAAGTACTCTAAGGTGGATGACTTCAAACTTATTGGGTACTCAGACTCATATTTTGATGGTGATAAGGAGACAGGAGTATCAACTTCTAGATACACTATGAGTCTTGGATCAGCAGCTGTCTCATGGAGATCACACAAACAGTCAGTTTCGGCAGATTCAACAACAGAAGAAGAATATGTGGTTGCAGCTGAAGCAACGAAAGAAATAGTATGGCTCAGGAAGATAATTGAAGATTTGCAAGAAAAACAAGAGAACTCCACTCCATTATTGATCGACAATACTTCTGCAATCAAGCTGGCTAAGAATCCTAGATTCCATGATCGAACCAAACACATCAACACAAAGTATCATTTGATTCGACATCATGTAGAGGCCAAGACAGTCCATCTTCGACATTGTTCCACAAATGATCAAGTTGCAGACATCTTCACCAAAGCGCTTGGACGAGAAAAGTTTGAAAGATTCAGAAACAAGATCGGACTTACTAACACCCCTTTGGATTAAGGGGGGGATTGTTGGAATATAATCCATCAAAATTATACATTATTGTAAATATTAGGAATATGAAGAGACTCTCGGATGTGTGATCCCAAGAGTCATCGTAGATGTATAAATAAAGGCATTCTATGGAGAAATAATAAGAATTCGAGAGTTATTCCACCTGACACTCTTGATAGATGCGAGGTATGTGGGATCTCCAATTCATAGTAGTGTTGTCTAATGCAGAACCGTTTAAAATGGGACTTTTGATATACCACCAAGTATGTGAAGTACCTTTCTATATACCTCAAGGGTACGTGAAAGGTTGTTCAATATACCAATAATACATGGAAGAACTACATGATCCCCAGGATGCAGTGCAAGAAAATAACATTAGCTCCTACATTTAAAGACATTGGAACATGTCTCTAACCTATCACACCTTTCTACACATTTTAACTTAAAACTAGTGCTGGATTTTATCTTCTATTACGTGAGTGCAAGAGGTGAATACTGAAAAAGTAAAACCATGCAAAACGCTTGTGCAATTTTTTCCTTTCACTTTTCATAAAATTCCCCATTTAGGTATGAGATAGAGGTTTGGTTTCTACTTATCCAAAAATGATTCAATCCCAAGCAAACTAATATGTAACTATATCTTCAAACCTATTGCAAGCACATCATGACTTCAAAATATATTTTTTTGAAAAGGAAACTAACAAGATCTTGTTTTGAAAGAAAGGCTATGATGGCTTCTCAAAACACTATTTTTGAAACTTATTCAAAATGAAAATAAGATGCAAACAACAAACTTTTTATTTTTTTTGAAAGTAAGAATACCTAAGAAGAAAACATAATGTAAGCACTTAAAAGTTTGGAATACCAATCAAGTATCTACCAACTCATACCTAAGCTTAACCTAGACCTTTCCTCTCAATTTTTCAAAATAAAATGATGAAAATACTCTTAAATTGAACTATGAAAAATCAAATCTATTTTATTTTAAGTTGACTAAACAACATTCAAAGATATGAATACGCACATTATTTTCAAAGTTCTTCTTCAACCAAAAATAAAAAATAGAAGAATCTCATAAGCCAATCCAACTAGTTCTTGAAGGTATAACCTAATCAAGCCCAACTCAATTTCCATATTTCAATTGATAGAAGAAACTGTTAGCCTTTCAATCTAAAACAATTTCAGGAAACCAAAATACAAATGCCAAGTATTAAAATCATGTTGGGAATAAAAAACCTACATGGAACTGCTGTTTGAAAGCAGAGTACAGAGCGTTGTTGATCCAACACTTCCTTTTGCCAACACAAATAGAGTGGTATCACCGCTCTCTATCCACTAGATTAGTGTGGTGGCACCTTCTATTACCTCTGATCAAGGTGTAGTGGCCACTTTTATAAAACTGCCAGTGTGCGGTGGCACTTGTAGATCTCAAAAAATGTCAAAGGGTGAAAAAATAAGATGTTAATGTTCAGTTAATGACATCAAATAAAAATTATAAACAAGTAAATAGATCACATAAGGTAGATTAGGATAGATCTATGCACATATAAACAATTTCAAATCAAACCTAGATGAAAAACTATTTGATCTGATCAACTAAGAAATTGAAGTTCAAAGAAAGGAAACAACCAAGAATTACCAGAAGTTCTAATACTCTCTCGAGTATGGTCACTAGTTTTTTTAATGGAAATACTCACGTCTGGTGGAGAAAAGTTGTCTCCTAAGCCTGTAACATTAAAAATCTAGAACAAAAGAGTAAAAACAACTAAAATCACTTCCCCTAATATCTAATAGATGGTTGGAATGAACTCTTTTACCTATCACAACCTATACTAGGTTTCCTTTTGATGTGTTTGATTTGCACATATTAACCTTCAAAAAGAACACAACAAAAAACATACAAGATTAAAGTACCAAGTTCAATCTATGATCCTATACTGATGACTATGGAGTTCAACAATGAAAGAAGTGATTCATACACAATATCATCCATGGGAAAGGAAATTTTATTGCATAAATTTAAAATAGAGAGAAATTACAACCAAAATCCTTAGTGTTGAGAAGTCTCTTCTCAAGAAAAACATTTCCTACAAAGATTCAGACTTGTCCACCTAATGCCCACTCTCCTTGGGTGTATTTGACCTCAGTTTTGATGTTGTTACATGATATTCCTTCCTTTATCCATTGGGGGTAGGACAATATTTATAGCCATGGGAGGATATGGATCTCATGGGTGAGGTGGAAGGGAGATCCTATAAGGATGGATATCGAGCCCAGGAGGTCCATAATTCTAGGGATGAGGCTGCCATAAATCCAAGCTTTGAGAAGTCTCTGAAATATTATTTTTTACCTTCGGAATTTGAACACCGCTCTTTGAGTGTTACCCAAGGAGCAATGTTCATTGTATGAAGGTAATTGGCAGTGGCATTGCTTTTTTTTCAAGGAAAAAAGGTGTTACGCATAGGTGTAATGCACATTGACCATAAGGAAAGTGAGGTGGTGGTTAAAGGCATGAAATCATCCTAGCCCAATTTCAACCTCACGACTTGAGGATTTGAGGCAAATTTTGATGTTTGGTTCTCATTGGATGATGGTGATGAGAAATGTGTGTAACAGGTCATAACTTTACATTAGAGAAAATTTTAGTTCAAAATGGGCCTTTCAACACTAATTCAAATTCCATGTCATCATGTGTTAGCCAATGAAATTGCTTTAAATTTTAATTACTATATAGGTCTTAAAAAAATTTATTATGAATTTGGATATAGGTATCATAAGAAAACTACTTTTTTTGTTCGTTATTTTAACATATCTCCCTTTTTTTTTACTCAAATTTTGATCGGGGGAGCTCGTTCGATATGAAATTAAATCCCTCATCAAATGAGTACCCAGTCGGCATACTTTTGACAGACCCTGCTACCCCAAAAACAAGAAATACTTGAAAAAGGTGACGATGACATCATCACCATGTTAAAGGAATTGCATACTTCATTATAGGACATCCACTTTCAAAAATATTGGTATTAATATAGGTTAATTAGTTTGCAATACATCATATTTATGAGTTGAATCTTAATTTATTAATTCAATACAATAATCAAAACTATTTAATATAAATTTTATGTTTATAATGTTTCATACGAAATCATCAATATCACAACCGCAAAAGTTAATGTGTGATAATGACCGATATAATGTTACATACAAATTCATCAATCTCACAACCGCAAAAGGTAATGTGTTATAATGACCAGTGGAAGAGAAATACTTTCGAATAGATTTATGCTACTAGTGTATTCATTTGCTTATGGCTATTGGGTATACCATTCCTGTTTAGGTTATGATTACCTTCTTTATCATATGATTCAATGGCTGCTAAATACTATTGCTTCTACTTACTATTGCTCTTGGTGATAGTTGGGGATGGAGGGGGAGGCTATATAGCCTGTCTTATCCAATCCATTGGGGTGATTTATTTAGTTATAGAAGGAAGGCAAAGCCAAACCTCCTTTCCACATCTATTCTCCTCTAGCAGTAGAACAATTATCCCTTAATATGCTACCAAAGTGTTTAAGTTCCTTCAATGATGGCCCAAATATAAGGAATTGTAAGGGTCCAAAATACTCATGTCCAGAGAGTGCTGCTTTCTCTAAATAAACCTCAATGCCAAATATTTCAAGGTATTTTTAAAGTGTAAAAAAAATGTTATGTCACCAACCTTTAAGCATCCTTGTTACCTTAAATACACCAGGATAACTAAAGACATAGTGTTTCCAAGAGCCTAATGACGTTAAGAGATACAAATAAGTGTCTCCCTCAACAAGAGAACTAGTGGGGTGAAAGGAAGGTGATTTAGGGTTTTCGACAGTGCATCCTCAACAACAAAATGTGACTGTGTAATTTCCAAGCATAGTTGACATGAAAAATGAAGAACGTAATTATCTGCATGTCGACCTATCATAAATTTTGCGAAGTGGCATATCTCTTTATCTTGGACACTGGTTTGTTGCACCAATTATTACTGTCACAGTTTGGTCCTCTTCTCTCTAGGACAATTACCTCCAATCTCTCTATAACACTTCTTTAATCAATGGAATCCACTAAAAACATTGGATTTAAGTTGAGAGTGGAGTATCATGAACTTTCATTAGAGTTGTGCATAGGTGCAACCTCTTATAGAATGTTCCCATGTGTGGGTTAAAGTGATACCATTGTGAAGAGACCAACTATGTGGTAGATCATTCTAGAGAATAGTGGAGTTATCCATTACCTATCTATGTGAAAGTTGAAGAAAGGTGATGGATCAAAATATTTGCCACCTATGCATTGAATTGGATTGCATTTCCTCCATCATTCTTCCAATCTGAGTTTAGAGTCAGACAAGTTTCCAAATAGCGACGAGGGAGATCCCTTGGAGTGATTATGCCATATAACTCATTTGATGTCATTTTTTTGGCGTATAAAGAACAATACATCTTTGTGATTATTGGTGGAGAGACTTAAAACAAACCATGAAAGATGAGATAAGAGAAATACACTGGGATAACTTCTAAAAACTCTTCCAAGAGAAATATATGTCAAAAAGGTTCTTCAAAATAAAAGTGAAAGAGTTTCACAAGCTATGTATGGGATCAATGACTATGGAAGCTTTTATAAATAGATTTCTAGATATGTTACATTATGTACTATACATTAAGGATGAAAAGGTAAATATCCATCAGTTTTTAGGATGTCTTCCTCCAAATTTTCGGGAAAGAATTGAGTTCAACATGCCAAAAAATTTGGATACCACGCTGCACAAGTCCTGACTCTACTATGAGCATGGGAAGTTATGGAATTAGAGCATGAACCGAAACAGAGACACGTCTAAGAACTTTTCTAATAACTCCAAAACGGGTTCTAACCCACAACCATACAGAAAGCAAAATAATAGCTTTCAAGCGAACAAGAACTTCAATAAATTGAGTACGAAGCCTTATGTACCAGCTCCTAATGTTAACAAACTAGTAGCAAGTGGAGCCAATGCTACCCCGCTACAGATAAAGTGTTAAAAATGCAGTGGGCCTCATTATGCCCAATATTTTAAGAACAAGACCAATGGAGTCTTGCATAACTTACAAGAAGAACCGACCATCAAGGACATAGAAGGAACACCCCATATTTATGTAGCATTGGATGCCAATAGGAATAAAGTCAAGCTACAATGGTTGAGATAGAAGGTAATACCTTGAACAGTTCTATTTCAATACTTATTGATCTAGGTGCTTGCCGGAGCTATGTTTCGGCTAAAATTGTTGATGTATGCAAACTAGGAAAAGTAAAGCATGATAAACCTTGGCTGGTGTAGTTAGTCACATGTACAAAACAAAAATTTTCAAAAATAGTTAAAGAATATGAAGTAAACCTAAATGGTTTTCCTACAAAGGTAAAACTGAACATCCTACCCTTAGGATCATATGATATACTTATCGGCATGGATTGGTTGGAACAAGACCATGTCATGCTCGATTGCTTGCACAAGTTAATCTTGTGTACTGATAGCTAAGGGAACCAAGTGAGGGTTCAGTGCATTCCAAAGAAAGTTTTTGTAAGGAAAATCTCTTCCTTACAGGTGAAGACTTGCGTTAGGAAAGGGTGCAAGTTGTTTGCAGTGAACATCTCAGACATAGAGTCTGATAGAGAACAAAGCATAGAAGACATCCCCATTCTTGAAGAATTCAAGGATGTGTTTCTCAAGGAAATCCTAGGATTACCTCCGAAACGAGACCTAGAATTTTCCATCAAGCTGACTCCAGGATCAGTTCCCGCTTCCAAGGCCCCTTACCACATGAGTGCACTTGAGTTGGCGGAACTCAAATTCCAGTTGCAGGTGTTGATAGAGAAATGGCATATCCGACCCAATGTGTCTCCTTGGGGAGCACCAATACTGGTTGTAAAGAAGAAAGATGATATGATGCGGATGTGCATCAATTACCGTCAGTTGAACAAAATGACTATCAAGAACCATTATCCTCTCCCTAGGATCAATGAATTGCCGATCATGTGGGAGGAGCTAGAATATTTTCAAAGGTTGACCTACAATCTAGGTACCATTAGTTACTAATTCATGACAAGGATATTCACAAAATCGCCTTTCGTACAAGGTACGAGCACTAGGAGTTTGTAGTGATGTCATTCGGGTTGATAAATTCACCCGTGAACTTTATGTGTATGATGAACAACATATTAAGTAGGTATCTAGATAATTTTGTATTGGTATTTATAGATGAAATACTCATTTATTCCAAGAATAAAGAAAAACATGAAGAACACCTTCGCATAGTACTACAAGTGTTGAGAGAACACCAGCTTTATGCTAAGTTTAGTAAATGTAATTTTTACAAACCACGAATAACGTACTTAGGTGAAATTATCTTCTAGATAGGGATAGTTGTGGACCAGGAAAATATTAGAGCCATAAAGGATTGGCCTACCCCTACTAGTGTCACTCACATTTTTTCCTTTTTGGGATTACCTGGATGTTATCGAAAGTTCATAGAGAAATTCTTGAGAATCACTTGCCCGATGACCGCTTTGCAGAAGAAAGGAAGTAAGTTTTTATGGAATTCTAAGTGTGAAGAAAGTTTTCAAAAGATTAAGCAAGTTTTGATTACCATACCAGTGTTATGAATTGTGGATCCCGATGGGGATTTCGTTGTTTGTACAGATGTAGGTAAGGAAGGACTTGGAGGATTCCTCTTGCAGAACAATCATGTGATCTGTTATGAATCATGGAAGTTAAAAGAGCATGAGAAGAACTACCTTGTGCATGATCTTGAGTGAGTGGCCATCATCCATGCTTTGAAAATGTGGAGGAACTACCTCATGGGAAGGAAATTCCTTCTGAAGACAGGCAATATGAGTAAGAAATATTTATTCGATCAACCGGATCTGAATGCAAGGAAATCCTGATGGTTGTATTTCCTTAGTGAGTACCATTTCGAGCTAAATCACATTAAGAGAAAAGAGAATAAGGTTGTTGATGATTTGAGCTGATGAACTCATATGATATATGAGGTGACTTTGAGCAAACCGATGTAGATTTGCATGAGAGGATTATAGCATCAAACATATTTTACCCTTCTATGTGGAAATTGTCAAGAAAGACTAGGAGGACAGGCAACAAAAAGAATACAAGGTAGATGAATCCGGACAGCTATGGTCCAAGGATAGATCTATTGTATGTTCCAGAAGGAGGGGACATTCGGTCCAGGATCCTCATGGAATTTCATCGGGTACCCTACTCTAGGCACCCAAGATATCAAAAGATGATATCTGCTATCAAGAGACACTTTTTATGGCCTAATTTAAAGGCCGACATTGCGATGTTTATCGTGAAATGTCAAGAATGTCGGCTAGTCAAAGCTGAGCATTAGCATCCTTCGGGATTGCTGTAGCTGTTACCCATTCTGAAATGGAAGTGGGAGGTTGTATGGATTTCATCACCAGTTTACTGAAAAGTAAGAAGAAAAATGATTCTTTTTTGTAGTCATTGACAAGTTATCGAAAGCAACACACTTCATTCCTATGAAGTTGACATGAAAGGTAGTGAACGTTGTTGATATCTTCTTGAAGGAGATATTTATATTACGCAGGATACCCAAGGAAATCATCTCAGATCGAGATGTTAAGTTTACAAGAAACTTTTAGATATCTTTATTCTCCAGATTGGAGATGCAGTTGAACTTTAGCACTGCATATCACCCACAGACAAATGACCAGATAGAAAGAGTAAACCAGATTGTTGAGGACATGCTTAGGATGTATGTCATGAACAACACCATGAAGTGGGAGGATTACCTGCATCTCGCAGAGTTTATGTATAAAAATGGTTATCATACTTCTGCCAATATGAGCCCCTTTGAGGTACTCTATGTACATAAGTGTAGAACATTGGTGACTCGAGATAAATCGATGGATTGGCTCATGTTACGGCCTGATTTATTGATGTACTTGGAACAATTGGTTACCAAGGTCCAGGTGAACCTTAAAGAAGCATAAGACTGCCAGAAAAGTTACGTGGATCGAAAAAGAAAAGATAAAGACTTTCAAATAGGCAATCATGTTTACTTGAAAGTAAAATCCAAACGAAGCTTGTTGAGCTTGGTTAGGTGTGGTAAGTTAGCACCTAGATTTTGTCAAAATTTTGAAATAATGGCCAATAAAGGGCCAGTGGCATATGAGCTAGCATTACCTACACATGTAAGAGTCCATAATGTTTTCCATGCATCTCTGTTAAATAAATATGTTTATGATACTAAACATATAATTGATTGGTCCCTATTATAGGTGCAAACTTAAGAGGAGTTTTCCCCTCATCCTCTTCATATACTGGACAAGAGAGAGGTGCAACTCCGGAAGTGCACCATAGTCCAGTTGAAAGTGCAATGGAAGCACTTTGAGGCTGATTAGGCTACTTGGGAGAATGAAGCCACCGTGAGAAAGGCTTACCCTGCCTTTTTTTATTATGTCATTTTGAGTCGCTAAAAGAATAGGGACGGTGTTTTTCTAAGCACGGAGGAATATAATATCCCAAATTTTTTACCTAACACTTATAGGCATGAGCTTATTGATTATGATGTTGTCTTGATATTTTATTTTGATATATCGAGTTGAAGACCCCACTGCATATGAACATGATGATTTATTTTATATATTGGGCATAAGCCAATTGTTGATGATATATATATATATGTTTGTTTGTGTTGGGTGTGGACCCCGAAGCACATGATTGATGAGATGTTTGTGCTGAGCAAGGAGCTTTGGAGCACATGGGTAATTAATGTTTTGTGTTGAGTGAGGAGCTCTAGATCACATGTGTACTTACATTTGTGTTGAGCGAGAAGCTCGGGAACACATGAAAATATAAGATTTGGAAGTGTTGGGCATAAGCCCTAGAGCCTTCCATGTTGATGTTGAGCATAAGATCTGGAGCATCGAATCCTTGACCATTGTATCCCTAGGTATATCGTACAAGTACATCCTAGCACTAGTGTTGAGCGAAGAGCTCTAGAATTGCACTAAATTGTAACTCCGTGTTTAAGCATTGAGTATGGGCTCTGCTAAGTGCTAGGGGTTACTGAAAATAATTTAATAACTTCCGAGTGAAAATGACTCAAGAAAAACATTGATCTCATCTGACTTATTTATACGTGATTAAATGAACTTTCAATTTTTTCGTATTTACATCAAGTACTGAAGAACTACCATGTTATACGAGGGAAATCCAACATGCAAGGATGCTTAGAGTTTCCTATCCTAGTAGACCTAACCATCCACATATTTGACCTTAATGAAAAAGTGTCATTAAGTCTAGGGATCATGGTATATGATGCCCAAAGGAAAATGTTAACAAATTATGTTACATTATTATGTATTTTCTACATGGCATGTATAAAGAATAAATATAGTAATAACATTAATGATGAAAGAAAGAAAGAAAAGATCCATCCATTATTATTTATTATCTAAAGATAATAAATAGTTCAATACTTACAAAAGTATAATTAGGAAACAGTTTAAAGGTCCTAAGTTAAAGTATTAAAAATTACCCAAATTAATTGAAAAAGGTTAAATCAAGAAACCAAGGTTTCTTGATTTAACTGTCCCTTTGACTGAAAAGTCTCTCTATAAAGTCTCAATCCAAGGAAAGTCTTGGGGTTTTGATCTATCATTTAGAGGAGTCAGTTTCTTCCTTTTTTGCTGTCAAGTAAATTATTGGAGAACATTTTTCTAGAAGGAAAAAATGAGAACTGATACAAACCTGATATACCAGATAGGAAACCCTACCTTGGGAGCTCTAAGCTACTTGCATGTTGGAGTCTAGCTCGGGGGGATCCGGATTTAAACCAGGAATGGTTCCGGGTCAGAGTTGGGTGGAATGTGGTAGTTTTCAAGTGATTTTTTCATCAAAAACATAGGTCAGAGCTTCCTTTGAATTGTTAATGTTGGTTATTTGAGTGTGTAGGTTCAGCCATTAAAAAAGATTCAAGTTACAGGTATGAATCCCTAGACTTCCTATTCCATTTTCCTATAGTAAATGTTGTATATTTTAGGAAAATGTTTGCATTGCATTTCCTAACCCTATGTATTTGTTTCTCTATTTAAAATCTACTAGGGTTTTCATTCTTAAATTATAACCCTATGCCATAAGATATTTTCTATACCAGACTTATCTAGAGTTTATTCATTAGTTTGCTTCTCTCAGTTTAATTTATTTATAAATTTTTATCAAGGGTTATGCACCCTAGTTTTAATTCCTGTATTATTTTTCCTGTTGAAATTGGGTTAAGTACAAACTAGGTTTTATTTCACATCTATTACCCATCTGCTCTTTTGGCCTTTATACTCCACTGACATATTCCACTTATCAGTAGAGTAATCAAGGGTTTTGCACCCTAGTTTTAATTCCTGTATTATTTTTCCCGTTGAAATCGAGTTAAGTAAAAACTAGGTTTTATTTCACATCTATTACTTATCTAGTCTTTTGGATTTTATACTCCACTTATCAACAGAGGCTTGTTTTAGATTTAAATAGACTAGAACAGAAGTAAGAATTATATATATAACTATAATCTTACAATATAGTTAATCTAATATACTAGCTACAACTAAACTAATATATATATATATATATATATAAGATAAACAATCATTAAATCTATTGCAAAATTTATAACCATTTCATATTAAAATCCAAGATAAAAACAAGAAAGACCTTTCAAGGTATGTATATTTAAATACATGTTAACTACAAAATCATTTCCATTAAAAATAACCTCATCATAAGCAAATAAACAGAGTACGCATCGTGACTATTCTTTGTTATAAAGTCAAGTTCTATTTCCTAATTAAAATCCACATTCCCATTATATAAATCTGCATACTCAAAACATATGCCATAAAATTGAATAGCCCCATCTATAATCAACTCACAACCATATTATAACAATTAACCACAATAATATCATAATCATTAAATAAATAACTTAGTGTTTACATTTAGGTCGCAGGAATGAATCTGGTAGACTATCATGCTATTTGATTCCATAACCACGATGCCCTTATAGTAAAACCTACAACAGATAATAATTCATAGGAAATGTAATATTTAAACCATGAAATTGCATTTATATACAAGAAAGGGTAGGAATCGAATCATGTGGGCATATAAGCCCCAAATTGCATCCACCCTTAAAATACAACCCATTGCATCAACCACAACCAGGATCTGAATCCTATGGAGTCATTTACATCCAATCAAGGAAACCCTATTCACAGAGATTATGTGGGATACAATAATCAAATACATTCTCTACATCAAAGTCGTGATACCCTTTTGTCTACACACATTCTCTATGCGCATCCTCGACCACTCTAAAATAAATACAAAGTCCCCTAAGTGAACTCTGTAATGTCATACCCTGTCAACAAGTCAAATATACAACAGAATATAAATTCAGGGTTTAAACCCATGAACTATTATATTCCACATTACATACTAATAAATGAAACAGTAACCAAATGCAACCATTCAAGCTATCGCAACAACCCATGGGGAGTGCTCATGCCATACACATCATGGACTCAACCCATTCATTGTCAAGTATTAACAACTAAGAAAATAACTACAAGAATTTATACATAGTCCATCCACGGAGGAGAATCTCCACATAAATCCAAGATTTAACAATAACAACGCATTATCAAAAACACAAATTATATGTATTCACACAGAACCATTAAAGTTTGCAAATCAAATTTTAGATAGTGGTGCCAAGGGCTATGGCACCATTGCAAGCAATGGTACTTCCTAGGCTTAAAACCCCCAAATCAAAACATGATTTACATTAAAAAATGTAGAGTCTACTAAGAGTCCCAAGGTTTCGCTTTCTCTTAAAACAACAACCTTATTATTTTCACAAACCCAAACCTTGCTTACATAGGCCTGAAGGCGGATCAAAATTCTAAAGTAAAACCCAAACAACAACGTGAAAACCAATTCCTACCCATAATGCCAACATGTGATAAGTGTAGGTCATTTAATAGGCTTATCGTGCACCTATGGCATCACCAATGAACCCAGGGTAAAACATTGAACCATGAACCTCCATGCCAACACTATCACCTAAAACTACAACCAAAATGATGAGGATGAGAAGTATGCAAATGATTAAGCCACGAATCAAACTTCCAAAACTGCCGTAAAACCAACAAATCACACCTTTGTTAAACAAGGTGTCGTCTCCATCCTCTGCACAAAGCTAAGAACAAACCATTAGTGAGACAAGCAAAATGACCAAGTCATTCGTGGAGCCAAGACCTAAGCTTGGGATGCCCCAAACCCCAAGATGCACTAATGGCACTAGTGTGGTGTCCAATATCAATCCAAAACCCACATCTCAATAGTTTACAAATGTTACATTATTCCTGGTCTCCATTTCCATCCAAGTCTTAAACCCCAACGTTTAATGATTGAACCATATTTTATAACTCGCCACCCCAATGCTCATACATGGTATAGTATAATGTTTAGTCCATACTTATACGCTAACCCAAAGTCAATCCCCAATGCACAAGTATGTTAGGTGCCATTTAGACCATAGGTTAACCCTTAAACCTTCGCTCTCCCTTTTTCCCTAAGCATTAAGCTTAGAAACCACGGCATATGAAATATGTTATGGTAGTATTTGGTTATGCAATAAAATCGATTTTTGATCTTAATCCAATATTAGAACCTGCCATAAAAGAAATAAAAGATATGTTAATAGCTATAACAAAATAAACATGAAATATAAATATATTGATTAAATAGATATAACATAGATAATTTATCTATGTTAGATAAGTAATGAAATAGGAATTACCTTGCTAACAAGATGAGTCGTTAAGGGACTGTATTAACAACCAGTACGTTTGATAAAGATCAAAATGTTCAACACACTTTAACAAGTATTCTTTGCTAAGTAAAATCTCCATACAAAATAGGAGAGGTGCCTTAGTTCAGACAGAACTAAGTAAGCTTGCTAGATAGGTGAACACTTTACCTCTAAGTAATGTCACATGGGAGAACGAGTCCTGCCACTCAACCCACTTTGTTTCCAAAGACAAAGTTAAGTTAGCACTTCATAATTAACAAGTAAACATGTGCATAAATGAACAAAGTATGAAATCAAGTAATGATGCAAACACAACAATGTATAACCATAAGAACAATGTAGTAATCAGCATTACAACATCTTAATTAAAACCAATCAATAATTATAACTGAAAGTAAGATGATAGGACGTAATAACAACTTACAACCAAACAGGGGTACAACTAGTGTACGTTATATTCCGCAAGTTGAATAATGTTCTGTTTAGGCAATTTTTACTAGCCTACTAATTTTTTTTTTCAATTTTTGGGGACATTACATGTATGGTCAATCAATTGATGATGGGACGAAAATAGGTTAGTTAACACTTTGGTGTGTGGTTCCTTTTGATAAATTTATTGATCTATTCATGATGAGGACATTGTGTCATGAATTGTTCATCTACGCACAACAAACAAGGATACATAGCCTTTTGTTTAAGTTTTGTATCATTCTATGGATTCACGAATCACTATTTTGGTGCTCTCCTGCTAGTTTCTAGGTTTCTTACTTTTAGCTTTTCCTTTATTTTTATTGTTAGGTGTTTGAGAAGAATGAATGGAATTCACCTAAACTAAAATCCTAGGATTATAATAATTTGTAGTTGAAGTACTTTGTGGCATCGCTAGCTTGGTTGTGGATGGTGGTTGGATTGCTCCAACAACACCATCAACATGAGTCTTGGCCGATGCCTTGGTAGGATCAGTGCTAGGATGAGGAGCATTAGGATTCAAATCATATAAAGTCCCAGATTGAGAATAGACTAAGTCTTAATATTGGGTATGGCTAATTGCCTTCTCTTCTGTGACAACACCAGCGATAGCCACATCCCGTGTAAAAGGTTGCAATAAGGACTCGATGAACAAGTCAGCCAAAAGTTGACCTAGAATGGGAGATTTTTTTAACCTTCAGTGTCTCCTCGATGCTTCTTGATTCCCAATGTGATCAAGATAAACAATCCAAATTCATACCTACAACAATATCTAAACACAGTACACAACATTAAATTTGCATTAGAACATAAGCATTGTTTCATCAAGGTTAGTCCATTGTGAAGGATAAAATTAGTAACATGTTTATGTTTTATGTTTATATAGAATTTATTTAGGAATTTAGGTGGGAAATGAGGTTAGGAAGGTAGTTGGAATGACATTAATGCCATCAATGCCTAAGTTCATTCCCAGGCATTTTTGTATGATTTTTAACAAAAATAGGACCTCAATCGAGGTCGTAGTTCGACCAAGGCTTTCAGAATTACCTCGATCGAGGGTTTAATAAACCCTCGATCAAGATTCCATTAAAACCTTGATTGAGGCATTTAAATACCTCGATCGAGCTCCAAAACTTCATCGAGGGCCCGAAAAACAAAGAATTATTCCTCTTATAGGAAAATCAATGTTTCTCTGTGTCTTCTAGGGGTGTAAACATTGTGATTCATGGCACACATGTAATGTCCCCAAAAATAAAATAAAAAATAATAATTATAGGCTAGTTAAAAACTACCTAGATGGAACATTATTTACTTACAGAACTCCACCGTACGCTCTATGTATCTCTGTCAGTCGTAAGTTGTTCTTACGTTCTGTCATTTATATTTGAGTCGTTACTATTAATATATTTTACATATGATGTTGTACTGTTGTTTACTACTTAGGCTTTAGAGAAAATTTCAACTCAAAATGGGCCTCCTAAGAAAAATAATAAAATAATAGTTCAAATAATATTTATTAATTTTCGAGGAAGAAAAGAAAAGAACTACTTTATTTATTCGTATTTTCGACATATCTCCCTGTGATTTTACTCAAATTTGGATCGGGATAGCTCATTGGATGCAAAATTAAATTTTGCATCCAACGATTACCCACTCGGCATACTTTTGATGGGCCTCGCTACCCTACGAAAATAAATACCTGAAAAAACATGACGATGACATGATCATCACATTTTTTCAGGTATTTCTATTTTTGTGGGTAGCAAGGTCTGTCAAAAGTATGCCAAGTGTGTAATAGTTGGATACAGAATTGAATTTTGCATCCAATGAGCTCTCCTGATCAAAATTTGAGTAAAATCACAGGATATATGTCGAAAATATGAACAAAAAAAATAGTTTTTTTTTATGATGCCTATCCCTAAATTTATATTAAAAAATTGCTTAATACCTATACGGTATTTCAAATTTACATCGATTTCATTGGCTAACACATGATGACATGGAATTTGAATTATGGTTAAAAGGCCCATTTTGAGTTGAAATTTTTTGTAATGATTATGTTTACTTTTTTGTCGCTTATGTGCCGTCATTCAATTTAGGTGCTTCGTCCTTTCTACATTGTTGCACTCGTTAATTATGGAGTATTAACTTAACTTTGTTTTTGGAACAAAAGTGGGCAGAGTTGCGGGACTTGTTTTCCCATGATAGTTTGAGAGGTAAAGTATTACTTTGTTACGCAGGCTTACTTAGTTGAATCGAATTAAGGCACCTCTTTTATTTATATGTAGTTCATTACTTTTGCGATAGGATCTGGTGTAAGGTGTGTTGACATTCTTGATCCTAGAGGACCTGCTTCTAGTTGTTACATTTATTATCGACTAGGTTTTATAACTTAGTAAGCGTCGTTATGGTCAATTTAGCTACTACGACTAAATTTTTTGTACACTAATTATTCTTTGTTATGTTTTAAATTTGTTATTCTATATGTCATTAATACATTTTGCATTCTATGTATATTTTTACTGCACATATTAACATCTCTTATGTTATTTTATTTGGCAGGTTATTATATTGTCTTAAGAGTAGACCTTTTATTTTTATGAGGGTTAAAAACTTAACATGGAATATTGCATATGCCATGTTCACTAAGTGTTTAAGCTTAACACATTTCGTGTTGGATTTAAGTTAAGGCTATAAACCTAAAGCATATTTTATTTAACTTATAAGATGTATGCCTTATTGCATTACACCTTGGGCTAACGCATCCTATGGACTGTGCATTATCAAACCCATACCATAATGCAAACCTTGTAATTATATTAACGCTATGATAGAGTTGGGGTGGCGACATAACATATGGTAGAAACCATATGATAGCAAGGTTTAAGCTTGCATATGGGAGGTGGTCATATGTTGTAATGCAATGAATTTTAAACTATAGAGAGTGGGTTTTGCATGGGTTTAATAGTTTTTCAGTTGGTGCATTCAATGCGCTTGGAGAAACGTGACAGCCTTCCCTTAGGCTTGGCTCACGATGGTTGTGTATTGTTTGTTATTTGGGGTTTTTTTATTTAGCTTTGCATAGGGGGGAAACCACGGAGGTGACCTCCATACTATGAGGTATGTCCTCGTTGGGTCTATACGCCTGCACATTAGTTTGGTTTATTGATTGTTATCATGCCCATACTTCTCATCCCTGGTTTTACTTGTGTTTGCAGGTACCGAAATCTAATGAGGAGAAGCGTGGATTCAACTCTCTGTGGGATCCAAACTTTTGCAATTGTAGCCATTGTAAGCCTCTAAGAAAAACTCCACTTGCTACCTCTCGAACCACTTGGGAAGACTGCGCATAGATTTGATTAGTTGGGATTTTATGATGTGGGTTTCGATGTAGGGTTTACATTTTTCCTTTGGGAATACTAGTTACATGCTTGGATTTTAACAATTTTTTAAAGGCTTCAACCATGGAGTCAAGTCGCACTCCATCTAGTTTTGTGTTTAAATTTGGGTCTGTAAATTTTTCTTAGGATCTTAGCAGCGAAGAGAGGAAATGTTTGGGATTCTAGCATACTTGGTTTTTGTTTATGCAAATCATGTTTTTGTTGGGGATTTTTAGCCATGGGCGTTAGCCCATTGGCATGCCTGTGCAAACTTGTTTATAAATTTTAATATAATGACTGTGTGGTTTACTTGGCAAGCTCTGTGTAAATGGATGCATACTATTTTTATTACTTGATTTACCTTGGTTTTAACTTATGATGTGCATAGCACGATTTCGTTGTGTTAAACTGAACATTGTTGTGGTGGATTATGTCGGAATTCATTGGCTTGCAAAGTTATGTGTACTACAACGTTATTTAGTTTGTAATGTAAATATATAGACAGCGTGGGTATAGGACATGCCGTGAATGGAATGAGCATTTCCGAAGTGCTACGATAGTATAGCGTAGGGTTAATTTTGGTAGGACTGTGTATTAAAATAAAACTTGGCCGAGGCCATGACTTATGTGAGTGCTATGCAATCATTGGTTTTGTAATGCTAGGGTTTAAAGACCCTCGATGGCATTTATTGTTTAATATGTAATGGTTTTATTTTAATAACCACAGCCCACATACAATTTGATGTATAGCATGGCCTATGGAACATGATTATAGGATTTGGCTGTCATTTTGTATATACATTACTTATAGTTTTGTTATTATGGCTTTGTCGTGGTTCTAGACATCCTTGGGAATCGATGTTGCGACATCTGTTGGAAAGCAAGGTTTTTAATGTAATATAATGGATGTATTTTGATAAATAAAAACAAACTGGGCTTCCTTTCCGGGATGATTTGATTCTTGTTCTTGTTTGCAATACATGGATTTATAATATAATTTTGATGTTGTTTTACTATGATATGTTTATTGTATATGATGTATTATTTTAATTTGGATTATGATCAAATAATTCTAAAGGACCACATGGATGGTCATGATGCCTCCTCTGATTATTTATAATGTTGTTTCATTTATGTGGTGTATTTTTAATGTAAATTTGTAATATAGATACAAACCTTGAAAGGTCTTAGATGAATTATTAAATTTTGGAAATAAATGTATAGATATTTTTCATAAGTGTTTATAGGCAATGGCCTTATATATATATATATATATATATAAATTAGTTCTGTTTGTAATTAATACTCTATGGTATCTATTTAGTATATTTATTTCTCTTAGTCTTACTCTTATGATTAAATGTACTATAATCTGAAACATAGTATCTACTCACAAAATGTAGTATGTGAGTAGAGTTTATAAATAATAGGTGAGCAATAAATAGCAGGTGTGGTTTTACCTATATTACAGTAATAATTTCTGAATATTGAATGAATATTGAAACAAACTTTATAGATGAATTCCTAGCTATATAGAGCCTTTGATAATATTTACAACCCTAGGGACTATTGAAGAGAATACAAACCCTAACACAATCTAGGTAGAAAATCAAATACATAGGGTCAGTAGATACATTGGAAACATTCATCTAACAGATACATTATGTAATCTAGAAGATAGCATAGATAGTCTAGGGTTAGATTTTAAGATATGCAACCCTAGGACATATGGACAAAACCAATAAATTCCATGGTTAATAATATATAAAGAGCATTTATATAAAGCAACCAACATTTACCCTAGAAAGGAACTTTGACATGCAAAGAACTCATATGTGGAATTTATCTTCCTGAAGCTCCTTTAATAAATGAACGTGCAAACTTTTTAAATAACTAGCATTATTAATTTAAGACAGATATGACCTCTGATTTTGATGACCAAATCACTTGAAAACTACCAGGTTCCTCCCAACCATGACCTGGAACCGTTCTTGGTTCTAATCTGGATCCCCTCGAGCTAGAATCCAACATGCAAATAACTTAGAACTCCTAAGGTATGGTTTCCTAATTGATATTTAGTTTTGAATCAATCCTCTTTTCCTTGAAGGAGAAAATTCTCCAGGAAAACACTTGAAAGCAAAAAATAGGAAGAATAATCATTCTCCAAGATAAAAATAAGAACCCCAAGCCTTTTCTTGGTTTCAGTCTTTATAGACAAACTTTTTAGTCAAAGGGACACTTAATCAAGAAACCTTAAATCAAGAAGTCAAAGTTTCTTCGACCCAATATAAAGATAAAACATCAAGATAATCATCATAATCAATAGGCAGATGCCTATAAGTGTTAGGTTCATCCTATATCCTCTATCCAATGAGGTATCATGCATGCGTTTTGGCATTCACATGGGTTTTTCTTTTAACTAGTTCTAGAACTTACACTTAGAAAACGTGACAACAACTTTGAAGCGGCTCAAAAAAAAATCTGCAAGGTTAAAAATACACATCCAAAAATTTCTTAAAAATTCACAGGCCACACATCTACACGTCCTCTTCAAAAGGGTATCTTTGCTTTTTCAATTTTTGAAAACAGTGAAAAAAAAACCCGCATAGACACATGTGTATGAAATGATGTTGAAATCACGTGGTCACTTTCAAAAAATAATAAATAATTGTATATTGCAAAATGAATTAACAAAAAAATATGCACACCAAAGTGCATTTTGTGTTGATCATGCCCATATATATATTTTCTTAAATTATTAATGTAAGATTGAATTATTGGGGTTGGACACTAGCCACTTATTAACTTCTTCAAATTTGGAAGGTCCCAAGCTTGTTAAATGCAAAATTTCACACCTGAAATGACATCATAATACTTTTAAAAAGATATCATTGAGAATGGAACATAATATTCTATAATTTGTTATCTAGCACATGAGTAAAAAATCAATTTTTCATCACCAAATATGACCAAAGAGTGTTACCCACTTTCATGGAATCACCCTTCTAAAAGGAAACCCAAGACAACCTCCATTCCACATCTATTCTCCTATGGCAGTAGAACAGTCATCGATTAATATCCTACTGAAGCGTTTAAGTTCCTTGGATGATGACCCAAATATAAGGACTTTTAAGGGTCCAAAATACTCATGTAGAACGAGTGTTGCTTTCTCTAAATCAATCTCCTCGCCAAAGATTTCAGGGTGTTTCTGAAGTGTAAAAAACTGCTATGTTACCAGCCTTTAAGGGGCCTCGTTACCTTAAATCCACATAACTAAAGAGATAGCGTTTCCAAGAGCCTCATGACGTTAATAGATACAAACTAGTGACTCCCTCAGCAAGTGAAATAGTGGGCTGAAAGGAAGGCGATTTAGGGTTTTCGATAGTGCATCCTCAACAACAAAATGTGACAGTATAATTGATAAGCATAGTTGACATGAAAAATGAAGAATGTAACTATCTGCATGTCGACTTCTCATAAATGTTGTGAAGTGGCACATCTATTTATCTTGGAAACTGGTTTGATGCACCAATTATTAGTGTCAGGGTCTGGTCCTCTTCTCTCTAGGACAATTACCTCCAATATCCTGTTTCAACTTCTTTTATCAATGGCATCCAACAACAAGATTGGAGTTCATGTAATTTGAGAGTTGAGTATTGTGACCTTTCATTGGAGTTGTACGTAGGTGTGATCTCTGCTAGATCATGCCCATGCTTGGGTTAAAGTGAGACCATTGTGAAGAGACCAACTGTGCGTGAGACCGTTCTAAACAAGAGTGGGGTTGTCCAATACCTATCTGTGTGAAAGTTGAAGAAAGCTGGTGCGTCAAAATCTTTGCCACATGTGCTTTGAATTGGAGTGCATTTCCTCCATCATTTTTCCAACCAGAGTTGAGAGTCGAAGAAGTTGCGAAATAGCTAAGAGGGAGATCCCTTGGAGTGTTGCTACCATATAACTCATTTGATGTCATTGTTTTGTCATATAAATAACAATACATCTTGTGATTATTGGTGATGTGTATTTGAAGGATATCGTGAGGCTTCCAATGCATATTGTGCATGCTTTCTGAGGTGGCATCATTGTAGTTATTGATAGCGATTGCCTACAACGTGGAGCCGTGTTGAAGAGTTACGTGGATTCAGTACATTTCTCCAATGCTACATGAACACTATGCACGATGGTAAAGATACCTTCTACAGCTGCGTTTAAACAGCGTTGATGTTCTACGTTGTTGTTGCTTCTTATTTATGAGACTATTGCTCCACTGTTGGTGCACATCCATTGTTTAGTCTACAGAAGTGCCAATGGTGTCGAGGACGAACAAAGGTTGGGACCAAACTACTTAGGAGCTATCATGAGTCGTACACTGAATTCAAAATGAAAAGTTGTATTTTAACATGTTCTCAAATTATTACACCATCCTCAACCCTCAAGATGTAGTGATCTACCGTCCTAATGGAAGAGCCTTAAACCGTAACATAGAAGATCTATCCATGCATCTTGTTGGGGATGGTTGTAAACACCATGTTAGTCTCCCACACTGAATTGAATGTAAATAAAAAATATTGTACTGTATTCTATATATGTGTTATATACCCTACACTTAACGTAAAGAAAAGAATATTTTATACAGTCTCTCATGTGCTTGTTCAATGAGAAACCTCGAGGGTAGGCTCTTGTGGAATTTAATTGTAGGATCTCATTCTAGTTAGAGGTGCCAAAACCACTCTGCCAAAACCGTTGCATTATTAATAAACTCAAACTATGCAGGTTTATGGTTGTCAAAATGAGAACAAGTCCCGTACGGAAATAGAAAAACGGACAACCCAAGATTTTGATGATTAATGATACTGTGAGACAAGACGAAGGGTGCCAACTGGTAATGTGCCATCAATGGTATCTTTTGCTTCTGATCATGATCATTTGATTGGTTTTCTTGTGTGATTTGTTTTCCTCTCCTTATTGATTATGGTTTTCTTGTGTGATTTGTTTTCCTCTCCTTATGGATTATTGTGTTCTTTTGCAATGGAAGTGAATGTGAATGAGCCATAAACATCTATCCGTAAGTTAATACATTTTTATTAAGTTTATTTTAGTATATCAGAGACCTCTTAACCATAAACAATTAATTTCCTAAGCTTTATACAATGTGCCAATGTATCTTCTTTAGTTTCTCACATCTTGATACGTAAAACTCCTTCAAATATACCAATGCTTCCATACGTTGGACTCCTAACTCATAGCACCGCTGAACCTCGGTATGCTCTTCAACTTCAGGAAAACTCCTCCAACGATACACATCTATCTATACTTGGCAACGCTTATGACTAAGAGCACCCTTGAACATTTAGGATTAGAGGATTTTCCCATTAATATAGATGTAGCTTACAGTGATCTGTCATGGTTTAGTATATTGAGCTTACAGTATTGATTGATGATTATGGTCTATGAACAAGGATAATGGTTCAGTTTAGCTTGCATGAGAATTCATTAGTTTAGATAAGTTTGTCTTCCCATTCTTCTCCTTCTCGAGACACCCGTACCATAATTGCGAACACCACCCAAAACTTGGTAAGAGTTGTTCATAATAAGCATGAGAGCTAACCTAGATTCTAATATTATCAATTTGTAAGGCCAAGAAGGTGATTTTTGATAATCTAGGCATGTACATTTCAATAGACATGTCTTCACTTCTAATGGGGAGTCATAAGAAACAAAATACTACTTGGATTTTTTTGTTGTGTTGCAGCTAAAGCCATTAGTATGTTAGTAGAATTTCCATTCCTTTGGATTTTAGATGATTCTGTTCGTTCAATTTATTGTGAAATCAATATAAGATTGAAGAATCTTAGAGACAAACTTACATATAAGTGATAGAAACAAAACAACATATACATATTTTGTTCAACACTCAAAAAAACCTTAAATAACATGAAAGAGATAAAAGTATATTCTTTACCTACACTAGCATGCATGGTTGTAAATTTATAAATAAAACATATGCAAAATGAAACTTCAATAAAATTGAAACTTTCCATAGTAGTGAAGGCATGCAAAATTGCATACTCATCAATTACAGGGATGTGGATAAATTCATTGCTTGTGTTGTCAAACCCAGTAGCATTCCCATGCCTCAGGGTCTTTAATTTGAGATGATTAGATTGGCTATCGGTCTTAGAGTTGGGTAAATTTAGTTGATTCAGATTAGTCCCTTCATAAGTTTTTGCATTTGTTCTTATGTCACTTTTTTTTAGCACAAGTGGAGGCTTATCGTTCTCTAGTAAGAGGAAATAAAAGTGTAATTAGACTTTTGAATTTAAGACAAGCTATTTAATAGGGTGCCTTTACAAGATTCAATAGTTATGATATTCTCCATAGTTTCCTTGTGACAACTAAGTAGCATTGATATCATTTTTATCATTTGGATTTTTATATTTGATATAAATTTCAAAATTAAAATATACATCAACCAAGTCTTTTGATTAATGTTCAAAACCATTATGTAATTACGCCGATAGGCGTTATTCAATGGTATTTTGGGGGATGGACTTGCTTGAGTGGATCATCAAGATCCTGCAAATCCCGCCAAGTGGATGCTCAAGATTATCCCAATCGTCCGATCTTTTAACTAACAGTTTAGAGGTTTGTTTAAAAAATCAATTTAATGTTGTTATAGAAATCAGGTGCATGTGTGGCTGATTCCAATTACGACTGCAATGTGGCAGGATGCAACCCTTCACGGTGGTGTTCGCAGTGGTGGAGGTTACGCCCACTAATGCAGTTGCCCTAACTGCAATCCAAATTGCAACAACCTCTCTGAGGCAGATTCTCTTGGAAGCAGATATGGAAAGGCTCGTGATCATTTGCAAGAAGAGTAGTAACCACCGAGCCTTGGGCACGAAATGCTTTGTTAAAAAAGAGGTAGCAGGACCAGAGTATGCGAATACATTTTATTTCTGCTAAGAACATCATCTATTTGATTCTTATAAAAAGCTTTCCCTGATTTTTAACTCCGGTTTACAAGCTCTCCCTGATTTTTAACTCCTGTAAATCTATTGGCCTTCAGGAACCGTGTCGTTGGTAGGAAGAAATCTATTTCAGTTGTTAATCGTCCAGTCACTAGGTGAGGATTCAATCAATGTGTATGGGTTTCCCAACTCCATGCACAAAACCTTTAGACATTTTTCAGTGATCCTCAGTAATTGATATTCTATGTTTGATTTTGTCCACAGGCAATTCACTGCCACTTTGGCCCAAAATCAATACATGACATAGGTAAGAATATTTTCAATCTACCCTCAAGGAGCTCTTTGTATTTATATAGGTAATGCATGTATGGCCTGGGTTGTATTGACATTTGTTAATTGCAAACTGGAAATGGTTTGGTGTATTGTATGGCAGGGTGAGGAGGAACATTCGCTACATGGAGCCAAGCAGTTAAGAACAATGCAGGCATCCAAAAGGGAGCAACCAGACCCAATACCAGGCCCTCTCCGAATCATCACTCGATCTAGGGCAGCAGCGTTGAAATTGAATTTGTTGAAGATTTATGAAAATGAACCCATGATATTGGATTCAGCTCTTGATGACAAGGTCACTTACATATGATTTGTGCTTCTGAAGTCTTCCTCTTCGTGCATATGATTGCTTCTGATACACCCCCAGCCCATGTTTCAAGATCATATGCTTTTTCTATTCTGCCATTGTTATAAGCTTATTGCAGTAGAAAAAGGCATTGATATGCAATGCGATCCCTACGGGTACTACAAAAGGGGTTCAGATTCCATATTTTCGTGCTTAACTTCATCTCTTAACTTTATATTTATGGAATATCATGGTAGAATTACTTAGAGCATTATTTCATGGTAGGAGGATGTAGATGAAACCTCTGAAATGGAAATAGAGGAGGCGGAGAATCTAGTGCCTCACATACATGAGGACCCAGTGCCTAACATTGACAAAGGCGATGAGGGCAATCCATTCGCGGCCGTTCAATATATAGAGGATATGTCTACGTTCTACTGCGAAACTAAGGTCATTATTTGATCTTTTGAATCTACATTAACATGCATTGATGTCAACCCTTTTGGGCTCTTGGATCGTGACATTCTCTTTATTGAATTATTGTATCAGAATCCAGATTTCTTGTTTTGTTGAATGTTTCGTGCACATTCAAAACTTTTAGATGAGTGTGGCTCTAACAATCTCGAGAGTAACTAACAATCTCGAATTCATGGCAGGACCTTAGTTGTGTTCCTCGGGACTACATGTCTCGTCAAACTGACCTAAATCACACTATGAGAGCTGGTGTGGTAGACTAGATCGTTAAGGTCTTCCCTGAAACCTTTGGTAGCAGCTTTTGCAGTATATACTGGCAAGCAGACAGTCAGCAGGTTTCCACCCTGGAACAAAACAATGGAACGCTACATTGGCTATACTGAAGACCAGATTCAGTGAGTTGCAGCATTTATATTTTCTATTCTTATAGTTTCGATCTTTTTAAAAAAATTTCAACTTGAGTATCCCACTTCAACATTCTTTTACCTTGTCTATTACTACTCCCATTCATTGTTAGCATTTTGCTCTTGCTATGCAGAGAATGTTCCGATCTTATTTAAAAAATTTCAACTTGAGTATCCCAATTCAATATTATTTTACCTTGGTCTATTACTACTCCCATTCATTGTTAGCATTTTTCTCTTGTTATCCAGAGAATGTTCCAAGTTGATGGTAGGGTTTCATCATAATTCCGGGAGGGGCAAGCTTATCGCTGTCCACAAAAAGTACTCCAGGCAGGAATTCAGCCGTGTGGCAGACTTGGAACCGGATCGACAAAGATTCCTTAATTGTTCTTATTATGTACCATTCTTTCATTCCTTTTTACCGATCTTTGTTCGTGTACTCTTATTAAATCTTGCACTCTAGCTCATTGATTCATTGCACTATAGAGCTTACTTATTTGTATATTGATGTATATATATGTGTTACTTATTTGTATATTGATGGATAACCAAGTTGAGAAAATCATAAACATTCAAGCACACAAAATAAGAGATAGATAACTCAAATATGAAGATTTGTTTTTATTATTGCAAAGTATGTTTTTTAACAAAATATATTTAAACATAAGGTCTTTATATGTTTGTAGCTTTGTGAATCAAACATATTGATATATGATGAAGAAGGTTTAAGGTAAAATAATAGAAAATGTATTTGTTTTACAACTAAGTTACACTATAAAATATAGGTAGGAAGTCTATCTCTAAGAAAACTAGATCTTTGCATAATGATAAGTGGATATCTTAACACATAGAAAAGTTGGAGCAATGGAAGTTTTGCATGCTCTAAAACAAGGATAAGTTTATAGCATGACTATTACTACTAGGTTCAAGTGCATATTGCAAAAGGCAATTTAGTCCACTTTGCAACTAGAGAATATAAGAAAGTGTCCCATAATTCCTTCCCTTAAGCTATGGGAAGTTTTGTATTATTAATAAATTCACCCTCTAAGTAATACATAAACTTGATTTCTATCATAATGGAATATTAATTGCATTATCTTTGTTTGGCCAAAGTTGGTGGTGACCATGTGTATCTAATATAGTTTCAAATGGAAAAATCAAATTGGGAATTTTTCACAAGGAACCAATTACCACTATGATGAGGAGGCTTATCAAAATGGTTTCTCATATAGTGTAACCTCATGTAATTATGGATGGATTTTCCTATAGATGGGAAATTAGTAAGAAATTAGGAAGTTACACCTTTAGATGGCAAGAATAATCTTCAAGGTCAATTTCAATAATCTATTTAACAATTTAAGTTCACCTCAAGAAACATTGAAATATATAAGCAACATACTTTTATTTGTACTTACTTTACCACCATAAAATTGTTTATAGTGAAATAATGACATCTTAGAAATTAACTCTCACTCTATCAAGCATCCAAGGCATCAAATCCCTTGAGCTGCAAGCCCAGCAAGCCCCCTTTAATTTCCTAAACTTGAGGAAAGGTTTGTAGTGGCTACTTGATAGAGACAAAACAATGTTGCTTAAAAACAAAAATTGCCATATTTAAAGCATAGCCAAAAAAATGATAATAAATCTGAAAGTAATGCAATAAGACATAATGATCAATTACATAGTGATCAATCTCAATACATGTTCTTCTTTTTTTAATAAAGTGGCTCCTTCATCTTTTCCATTTTTTTATATTCATCATATGTGAAAGGGGGTTGAGTTTGAATTCCATTCCCTAGTAATTCAAGATATTGTTGTAAATGTGAGACCATGAATCTCTTTATTTCCAATATTTATAGTTGATTTATCCAATATCAATCCTTTAGACTTGTGGGTTGTCAAACTCCAAGCAAGTTTCAATGGAAATTATATCATTATAACATTTTCTTTTATGAAATTTAATGATGAGTTACAAGTATTCCTAAGTTTATGATATCATACAAAATTTAATATCATTGAAATCAATCCATCTTAACAATAATATTAAACCACATTGCATTTTGGAATATACAAATTTCAAATTAGAGGGATTGTAGATAATAATACAAATCTCCAACACTCAAAGGGTAGTGTTTCTATATACTTGGCTAACTATGGTAAATGAATCAAATCAAGTTTTTTTTACTATTTAACTAAATGATATCTCACACCATTTCATTTCCCATTGCATAGATTTCAAATTAGAGGGGTGTTAGATCATAACCCTTAAATCAATAGATCATATTGTCTCTTAGTGTAACTAATCATATTAGGGTTTTGACTATTTAACTTAATGATATCATACAAGATGGAAAGAAATTATAGTAATTGAATGAGATTGGGGTTTCCACTATTTAAATGTGATGATTATATCTACTCAACTAACTATGGTAACTAAATTATATTAGGGTAACTAACTTCTAAGTTATATATTAAGGTATGGACTCTTTCAACTAATATTAGGATTTCAACTACTTTACTCTATAACTAACAACAACCACATTAAATTAATAATGTGTCTTAGGCACATACTTTTTATATTAATGTTTTTCCCTAGATCCAAGATTTGACATATCAATAATGTGGCATTCGAAGTTCATTGTGTTATGCTACATTGTGACATGGAGCAAGGGTTATATGTGTAATATGACAAAGGATTATGTCCCATTATAGCATTCATTAAGGATTGAAAAATGATATACACCCACACAACCCAATATATGACACATTCATAATGTAAGTTTTGACGTCCATCATTGTGACATTAATCAAGGGTTATGCCATATTCTGATGTTTATTATGGTTATGTTGCATTTTGTCATTCATTATGGATTATGTTGCATTCTATTTTTATTAAGGATTATATTGCATTGTGACATTCATCCATGGTACATTCTTTAATGGATTTGTTGCATTGCAACATTCATTGACCCTTACATTATGTTGGATTGCGACATTCCTCAATAGTGCATTCCTTAATGGTTTTGTTGCATTAGGACATGCATCGCAACGATTGAAACATTTATTCCATGGATATTAAAATTCATCATTCCTCAATGCTTATCTCACATTATTCACCATTATGTTGTAATAATTTTCTTGATATATATATATAGTCGTTTGACAAAAGAAATGGTATAAACCAGTAATGTAGAATGTTATGTCACGTTGTGATGTTTGTCAAGGTTTACGTTTAACTGTGATGTTAGAGTTCATGTTATATCACATTACGGAATTAAGCTATGGTTTGTTACAGTGCTTGGTTGGTATGTCAACACAACCAAAGATGTGACACATTAATAATGTGATAGTGGGCGTTTAATAAGCGTTATGTCGCATTGTGACATTTATCACGGGTTATGTTACATTAGTGATATTCATCAAGGGTTATGTCGCATTGTGATGTTTATCAAGGTCTACGTTTCGCTGTGATGTTATCGAGGGTTATATCACATTACGACATTAAGCCATGGTTTGTTACAGTGGGCGTTTAATAAGCGTTATGTCGCATTGTGACGTTTATCATGGGTTATGTTACATTAGCGACATTCATCAATGGTTATGTCACATTGTGATATCTGTCAAGGGTTATGTTGATGTTTATTAAGGTTTACATTTCACTGTGACGTTATTGAGGGTTATATCACATTACGACGTTAAGCCATGGTTTGTTACAGTGGGCATTTAATAAGCCTTATGTCGCATTGTGACGTTTATCACAGGTTATGTTACATTAGTGACATTTATGAAGGGTTATGTCACATTGTCATATTTGTCAAGGGTTATGTCACATTGTCATATTTGTCAAGGGTTATGTGTCATTGTGATGTTTATCAATTTTGACGTTTCACTATGATGTTATCGAGGGTTATATCTCATTACTATGTTAAGCCATGGTTTTTTTATCAATGTTGACGTTTCACTATGATGTTATTGATGGTTATATCGCATTACGATGTTAATCCATGGTTTGTTACAGTGTCTGGTTGGTATATGTCAACACAACCAAAGATGTGACACATTAATAATGTGATAGTGTCCGTTTAATAAGCATTATGTTGCATTGTGACGTTTATCACGTGTTATGTTACATTAGTGACAGTCATCAAGGGTTATGTCAAATTGTGATATTTATCAAGGGTTATGTCCCATTGTGATGTTTATCAAGGTTTACGTTTCCCTGTGATGTTATCGACGGTTATATCACATTACGACATTAAGCCATGGTTCGTTATAGTGGGCGTTTAATAATCGTTATGTCGCATTGTGACGTTTATCACGGGTTATGTTACATTAGTGACATTCATCAAGGGTTATGTCACATTGTCATATTTGTCAAGGGTTATGTCGCATTGTGATGTTTATCAAGGTTTACGTTTCACTTTGACATTATCGAGGGTTATATCACATTACGACATTGAGCCATGGTTTGTTATAGTGGGCATTTAATAAGCGTTATGTCACATTGTGACGCTTATCACAGGTTATGTTACATTAGCGACATTCATCAAGGGTTATGTCACATTGTGATATTTGTCAAGGGTTATGTCACATTGTCATATTTGTCAAGGTTTATGTCGCATTGTGATGTTTATCAATGTTGACGTTTCAGTGCGATGTTATCGAGGGTTCTATCGCATTTCGATTAAGCCATGGTTTGTTACAGTTGGCGTTTAATAATCTTTATGTCGCATTGTGACGTTTATCACGGGTTATGTTACATTAGCGACATTCATCAAGGGTTATGCACATTGTGATATTTGTGAAGGGTTATGTCGCATTGTGATGTTTATCACATGTTATGTTACATTAGCGACATTCATCAAGGGTTGAGTCACATTGTGACATTCACGAAGGGTTATGTCACATTGTAATAATGTCCAATATTTAACACATTAATAATGTCTGTTTGGATGTTGAGAAAATTTCTTTAAGAATTATCTTGATATATATATATAGTTGTTTCACAAAAGAAATGGTTGAAACCATCCACATTCTACATAGTAATGTAGAATGTTATGTCGGATTGTGATGTTTATCAAGGTTTACATTTCACTATGATGTTAATAGTGTGTCTTTGGATGTTTAGAAAATTTCTATAAGAATTTTATTCATATATATATATATATATATATATATAGAGAGAGAGAGAGAGAGAGAGAGAGATGTTTGACAAAAAAAATGGTTTAAAGCATCCACATTCTACATAGTAATGTAGAATAAATGTCGCATTGTAATGCTTTTCAAGGTTTACATTTCACTCTGACGTTATCAAGGGTTATATCACATTGCAACATTAAGCCATGGTTTATTACAGTGTTTGGTTGGTATATGTCAAAACAACCATTGGGAAGACACATTAATGATGTGATAGTAGACGTTTAATAAGTGTTATGTCGCATTGTGATGTTTAACACAGTTTATGTTACATATCAGAATGTTATGTCGCATCATTGATGTTTATCAAGGTTTATGTTTCACTGCGACGTTATCAAGGGTTATATCCCATTACGACATTAAACCATGGTTTGTTACAGTTTCTGGTTGGTATATGTCAGCACAACCAAAGATGTGACACATTAATAATGTGATAGTGAGCGTTTAATAAGCGTTATGTCACATTGTGACGTTTATCACGGGTTATGTTACATTAGTGACAGTCATCAAGGGTTATGTCAAATTGTGATATTTATCAAGGGTTATGTCCCATTGTGATGTTTATCAAGGTTTACATTTCCCTGTGATGTTATCGAGGGTTATATCACATTACGATGTTAAGCCATGGTTTGTTACAGTGGGCGTTTAATAAGCGTTATGTTGCATTGTGACGTTTATCACATGTTATGTTACATTAGCGACATTCATCAAGGGTTATGTCAGATTGTCATATTTTTCAAGGGTTATGTCGCATTGTGATGTTTATCAAGGTTTACGTTTCACTATGACATTATCGAGGGTTATATCACATTACGACGTTGAGCCATGGTTTGTTACAGTGGGCGTTTAATAAGAGTTATGTCGCATTGTGACGTTTATCACAGGC
>LPNX010257125.1:1216-67446 GCA_001517045.1 Pseudotsuga menziesii | reverse complement strand
TATATATATATATATATATATATATATATATAGAGAGAGAGAGAGAGAGAGAGAGAGAGAGAGAGAGAGAGAGAGAGAGAGACGTTTGACAAAAAAAAATGGTTTAAAGCATCCATATTCTACATAGTAATGTAGAATATATGTCGCATTGTAATGCTTTTCAAGGTTTACATTTCACTCCGACGTTATCAAGGGTTATATCACATTGCAACGTTAAGCCATGGTTTATTATAGTGTTTGGTTGGTATATGTCAACACAACCATAGGGAAGACACATTAATAATGTGATAGTGGACGTTTAATAAGCGTTATATCGCATTGTGACATTTAACACAGTTTATGTTACATATCAGAATGTTATGTCGCATTATGATGTTTATCAAGGTTTACGTTTCACTGCGACGTTATCAAGGGTTATATCACATTACGACATTAAACCATGGTTTGTTACAGTGTTTGGTTGGTATATGTCAACACAACCAAAGATGTGAGACATTAATAATGCGAGAGTGGGCGTTTAATAAGCGTTTTTTCGCATTGCGATGTATATTAAAATAAGTATTTGTGAAAGTATTAAATAATAAAGTATGCTTAACATATAAAATAAATAATATTGGATATAATTAACTTCGTGATATATTTTTCATATATATTATATAGGAAAAACATTGTATTAATAATATTTTACCTATATTATGTTTTATTTAATGTTTTATATTAATTAAATAATGTGGTAATAAATAAATGATATTATTTATTAGAATTAATTAAACAATATTATTTCTATCAATACTTTATGTATGTCGAAATAGAACATGAAAACCATTGCATACATAGCTAGACCCAACTATGAAAAAAACTTGCAATCCAACATTACAATGAACTACATAATCTCACAAAACTGATTAGGGAACAATTTGATAATGCAAGATGACAATTAGACATCTTTTGTACTAATATAATCTAATAAAACCTTTCACCAACATATTATTCTTTGATTAAAAATCCTAACGTTGCGATGTGACATTTTCAAGGAAGATTATCATAACCATTTGGCAACCTCGGACACCGTATTTGAATGCTTGCATTCCCCAATGTCTTTGTCACATTATGAAATTAAACAAAGGGTATGTCACATTGTCACAATTTGGCTCATGATTTGATGTCAGATCTTCATATGTTCTGTGACACAATACATAATATAGATAAAAACATAATAATGAACATATCTTCACTTGGTACATCAGTAATATGTTATGGAACGTTATGGCTAGGTTACTATGAATTTTTGATGATATACTTTATTACATTTCTTTATAACATGTGAATTAAATACCTTCTTGTTAATTAGCATATTCAATACTAGAAACAACCACATTAAATTAATTAATGTGTCTAAATAACATTGTTATTTTATGTTTACTTTAATAAAATTATATAAATAACATACTATATTTCATTAGTTTCACATCAATATTTTGAGCAACACAAGCATATATTATCATAACCAATGTGGTATGTAGTAAAGACACATAAACCATCATGAACATTGCATCCCAACATAATCAAAACTATAATTGTTTCCAATGTGATGAATGATGTAATTTATCATAACCCTTTGTGAACCTCCTACATAGTATTTGAATGATTGCATTCCCCAATGTATTTGTCACGTTGTGAAATTAAACAAAGGCTATGTCACATTGTCACAATTTGCAAGGGTTTCATGTCACATCTTCGTATGTTTTGCGACACAAAACATACTTCAGAGAAAAATGTTGGTTATGTCACATTGTGATGTGGATCATCTTCATTCTAATAATAATGAACATATGCTGACTTGGTACATCAATAACATGGTATATAACATTATGAATTTGTGATGATATCTCTTATTAGGTTAGTTTATAACATGTGAATAATAAATATTGGATATAATTAACTTCATGATATATTTTTCATATATACTATACAGAAAAACATTGTATTAATAATATTTTAAGTATATTATGGTTTATATTAATTAAATAATATGGTAATAAATATATTAAATACTATTTATTATATATTATAATTAAAATAACAATATTATTTCTATTAATACTTTGTAGATATGTCTATGCGCGCACCCGTTACTAGCAACAACCACATTAAATTAATAATGTGTCTGAATACGTCGATAGGCGTAAATTTATGCACATACTTTTTATATTAATGTTTTTCCCTATAGTGTGTGCTTAAATTTACGCCTATCGGTGTATTCAGACACATTACTAATTTAATGTGGTTGTTGCTAGTTTATCAATCTATGTCATATAATTTATAGTTACTCATTAAATAGATTATCTTTTTCTTCATTCCTACCTTAGAAACAACAACAATAAATGTAAGGAAAACCCTAAATATGGATCCACATAAAACACATTTTCTTTAAGTACTAGAATTTCCTTGGTCCCAAATGAGATCAAGTTTGTGCTTCCTTTATAGTGTTATTATGTTGATCTCAATGTTGTAAAAACAGTTGACATGGAAAAGCAACCATAGGGAAAACACCTAGAATTTGAAAGGCATATGGACATGATCGAGCAATTTGAAAACTTTTTTAGAACCATGGCTACGTTTAAAAGTTGCTAACTAACTATAGTGACCTTGTTTATAAATCATAACTATAGGACCCAACCACTGCCCTTGTACTTATATAGAATAGATATACCACTGCCCTTGTACTTATATAGAATAGATATATCACTGCCCTTGGACATAATATAGAATAGATATAGTATTTTTTCCCTAGACCCAATTAAATCCAAAGAGATAAGTATGCATATTTTTGTTAATTTTACAATTTTTTTTTTTTGTAAAATCAAGAGAAACAGAGTATAGCAAAAAAGTCTTTTGTTTATGGTTTCTAAATTGACAATTACATGAAAATTAACTTATTTGTAGGCATCTTTTGTTAGATTTACGGAAGAAGAGCATACATACTTTTGTAAACTTTAAAAATCAAATTGTTTTGAAAAACTGCTGGGATCCAATAGAAAACTGTTAGATGTATCTTAGGAGGGAGAATATAGTGTTTTGATGGTTGAAAATTTTAGATTCATTACAAATTCCAATTAATGTTTAAAATTCTATGTAATCTATTTTTTTCTTGGCAATTGATGTTTTTGTTAATTATTGCACTATTTGTTTTACATAAAAACCTTTGAGACCACATATTTCTATATTTCATTGTGCGAGACCAGTATAAGTAGACTATTTGTTTTACATAAACAATCTCAAGAATATGGAACATATGAATGGTGGAAAATGGATTCCTATTGCTCACTCAATCGTTGCTATGGTAGAAGGTGTCAAAAAAGACATGCTGAGAGTAGCCATTTAAAGATAAATGGCCTTGTGCAAGGATTTTTAGAGGATGATGAAGAAATGAATATATAAATTCTCACTAGAATTCAAAATAATGGTTTAACAATTGGAAGCAGTAATAGTTTACCCAACATGTGTTGTGAAGACAATGTTGATCATAACCCACACAATGAGATTTATATACCGGATGATTGTATGGAAAATTATGGTTCTAATGATGACCATGTGCATGTATAAGATAAAATAAATATCAAAAACAATGTAAGAGAGATTCTAAATTCAATCAATATAGACTCGAATGGAAAACCTCATGATAACAACATTCTACATATGGAAAGGACACCACTTTACCTGCGTGCACAATGCTCCATATTGCAAGTCGTGTTATCCCTTCTTAACTTAAAAGTTGTCCATGGATGGAAAAACAATAGTTTCAGTGACGTTCTACAGTAAGAGTGTCTTTTTACTAAATGGAAATTTCAAGTTTATTCTCGATAAAGGTTTCTAAAAATTTAATGCCACTCTAAACTCTATCTTATATTTTTTGATGGCATTGTTATAGGGTGTTATCAAGCATGCACGTTCCAATTAATAAAAAAATTCCTAAATCAAAATATGAGATGATGTCATTAACAAAGGATTTAGACATTGGTGTTTCCAAGCCGTATGATGCATGTCTTAATGACTGCATGCTATATTATGGAGATGGAAAGGAATCCTTAGATAAATTACCAGAATCTGACGAGAAGAGGTACGATACAAGTGCATCATCAAAAAAGGTTGGACAGGAGATAATTCACCATATACCTTTATCCCCACAATTTGAGAGGTTATTTGGATGTAAGGGAATGTAAGAGCTCATGGATTATCATGTGAGGGAAGGAGCATAGATGGTGTTATGAGGATGTCAGTTGATGGAGTGGTATGGTCTAAGATTGAGGAGAAGTGGCCAATGTTCAAAGATGAACCATGTAATCCAATAATATCATTAGCATGCGATGGTGTGAATCCTTACAAAAACCAATCATCACAATAGTCTACATGTCGAGTAATTGCTATCAACAACAACATTCCCCCATTGTTGTCAAACAAAAAAGGAACATGCTATGTTGACATTGATCATACTAGCTTATACTTTATGAAAGTTCATAGTATTGGGTCCATATGGTGATGGTAAGTAATTAATGATGCAAATGAAAACTTAAATTGTTTTGTTTGCAGGTCCAAATCAACCTAAACATATGGACACATACTTCGAACCTTTAATATATGAGTTATTGATTGTTTGGAAAGGAATGCATATGAAGGGCATTTCTCATCCTATTGGTTCAACAATATTTCAATTTCATGCAATGCTTCTTTTCACAATTCATGATGCCACAGGTCTACCAATGTGTTGTGGTGAGTTATACTTGGTGTCAATGTAATATCCCCAAATTTTGTAATAATTTTTGAAAGAATACTTTATTTTTTGTTATGTTTGAATGTGATTGGAAAACCTGGAATATGCCAATAGATCCTTGAAGGAGAAATGTAAGTGAAACACTATGCTTGTAATAAAAATCTAAATGATAGGGACATTCATGTTGAATGAGGAAACTATGCATGCGAAGGGCCAATCTCAGGAAGTTGCACCATGTGTGGGAATGCCATTATGGCACTGAACTCACATTGGGGAATCAAGAGGTAGCAGAGAGAAAATTATTGGTGGGAATTGTCTGTTAGCTACAAAATACCTAGGAAAAAAAAGGATAAATAAGGAAGCATATGCTAGGAGGTGGGACGCCGCTGAGTATGCGGGAGGAAGGAATTGCTTGTTGTACTTCGTGTTAGGAAATAATTTCTTACTCAAGAATTGGAACTGGGCTTAACTATCACCACTCTTGGCATGCATTGTTTATCTCGAGGGTGATTGAGGTTGGATAGATCTGTGCCTAATCTAGGGTTGGGTGAAGCATGGTTGTTCCCTTTTCATTGCGGCTCATATTTCAACAAGTTCCAGTAATGACTATTGTTCCTGTTATTTTTATTGGAATTTGGGTATGTTTGTTCATATTTAAGATGTGTGTAATGTCAATGAAATGAGGAAATAGTATCTTATGTTTGTTGATTTTAACGACGGTTATGAACTAGTGTACTCATACACTATTTGGAATACATTTGGAAAAATGACAACTCAAGTGGTATATTGTGGTTATGTGCAAAGTTATTTGTGAATTCATGATTTCCTTTGATTGATGAGATTAAGGCGCATCGGTATATGTAAGAATGTATGTTTTACATTTTTTTACAATGTTGATAGAATTCCTTAGGCATGTCGATGAGAGCAGTGTTATTAAATGAGTGTGTACTCCTTTATGTACACTCTGGTTATTCTTAATTACTGTAGTGTAACTGTTTACGAGTATATTGAAGGTGTTGAGTGATTCTACATCATCCTTAGATAGAATGATATAGGTTTTTAAATGGATCCAACTTTAACCGAATCGCTAAAGTCAACCAATCCAGTCTATGATCCCTCTAATGCTTGGCGAAGAGAGGACTTCAAGTTTGCATTGAATTAGATTTCATAACTTTCCATGCACCCCGCCACCGTTAAATTCCTTGCTTGTTGAACATGTGAAATCCCTGAGGACTGTCGGATTTGGATATGAAACACCATAAGGCATATGGATAAGAATTTCATGCACCCCTCGTCTATTAACTCCCTTTCTTGTTGAACATGTGAAATCCCTGAGGACCTTCATATCTGGATCAATGACCATAAGGCGTATTTGATAAGAATTCCACAAATTCCAGGATTTTATTAATTCGTGCTACTTGAATCAGTGAAATAACTCATAGTCATTGATCTTCTCCAAGACTTATCTCCGTCGTTAATCATAAAGGTGCTTTGTCGACAAGCACTTATGTTTCTCGGTGCTTATCTCAGGTGCTACCTTATTCTATGAAATTATTCTCCACCATTGATCAGGAAATCTTGACCATGGATCTATCAGAGATGTACGATCTTAACACTCTGTAATATTCATTGAAATTGATCAATGGAAGGATCAATTCCCTTTCCAACTTGAAGCCCATTGTTCCAACAATGTGAAACAAGAAGCTACCTTCCAAGCAGGTTTATACCGTCATTTGATGCCCTATTTTGGGTTTTGTCATTCCCATAGGAGAAGTACTCTTAGTCTGTTGGAAACGATTATGATTGCATGGAATGCACAGATCACTGAAGGTGCATTTCATTTACTCTGTCTTTCAATGACTATAACTTGTGCTTGGTGATTTTTGGCTGCTCAAACAGCATACTTTGGTTCCTTTAAAGTTTTACTAGGATACTACCTGATTTTTGTTGTTAAACTAGCCTAAGGAACGCTTCGTGGGGAAGCTAACATGCTCTCTTAGGTTTTCCCACTTAAGCGAAGTCCCATGTAATGCTCTAATTTTTAATAACGGGGTAAAAACTATGAAGGACGGTTTCACTGCCTAGGTTCTTAAGAAACCAACCACTATACACCTCCAAAACACTTGAGTCTGAGCTGGTTTAAGAAACTCAAACTTTAAATCGATGAGTCCTTTGAGGTTTGGGATCTTTCCTTGGTTGTGCCAAGGATTCGCTAAGAAGTTAGGAAAAAACCCTTGGGTCGGCAGGACTACGAAAGTGTTATGGATGTTAAGATCCCCACAATCAACATAATGGAAAGAAGAAAACAGAAAGGAAAGGTAAACTCATAAGATGTTAAGTTTTCTGAGTTCCACAGTCTACAGGGAAAAGGAGAAAGGTGGAACTGTGAATGAACTATTCCATCGCATGGTACTAAGGTGGTCTGCAATGAAAAGGTGGAAGGAAGAACTTTGGATGAATGAATCCATTGCAGGTTAAGTTTTCAAGTTCCGTAGTCTATAGTGGAAGGAAGAAAGGTGGAAGGGAGAAGTCTGGATAAAGGATTTTTGTCAGAAGTTAGGTTCCTGATTTTTGAAGACCACAATGGAAGGCTAAGGGATGAAATGCAAGGAGCGAAAGTCAAAAAGTTAGTTTCAGTGCGGAATGTCTATCTGGTCAATGAAATGGATATGTTTATGGAATTTAATGTTGTTTATTATTTTCTCTTAAGGCCGAATTGTTATGGAAGGTTATAGCCAAATTTATGGGAAATAATTTTATGTTTGCAAATTTGTTTATATATACCTTTTTATAGGTTATTTGGGTATTTTACATATGGTATTTGAGCTACACGTTCAACCCTATCGCCTTTTGTGGAACATCTAGTTCCATTGCACATTGAAATTTTTGTGGTCTAAGTATTGGTGTTAGAATGTTTGTGTATGACCAAGAATTGTTTTGTAATATGATACAATGATGGCCACAAAAAATTAACAAGAGTACCCATCTGAATAAGGTACTCTGGACCTCACCCAATGAAGCCAAAGCTAGAGCGTTCTAAAGCTAGCTAGGTACTTGAAACCATGAATAATTTGATAGTGGAATTTCAGAGCTTCAAGGCAGAAAATGAACAACTGAAAGGTATCAAGAAAAACAACAGGAGATCAATAAGATATTATTGCAAATCTTGCAATAGAGGAAAAATGGAAAAAAAACCACCTGCAGAAGCAAAGAGGGACCCAAAAGTTCTGAACAGTGATGAAAGAAAAGGCAGTTCCTCCCAGGAAACTCAAAAATCTGGAAATCAAACCCGGACAGGGGGTAAGAGAAAAGTGGACCACCTAGAAGGAGAATTCAAGAAAATTAAACCCACCAGTTTTGATGGGGAATCAATGACCAGAGAAGAAGCAGAAGCTTGGTTGTTGGACATTAAAAGGTACTTTCATATATACAACTACTCCAACAACATGAAGGTAAGGATGACAATTTACAATGTGAAGGGAAAGGCCAATATTTGGTGGTAAGACCTAAATATATCACATGTATTTAACGAGAAGAATTTGGAATGGTCATATTTCAAGAAAATATTCAAGAAATAGTATTTATCAAAAGGCTATTATGAAAGAAATACCAAGGAATTTGATGAATTGAAACTTGATCAGATGACCATGGAGGATCTCATCAATAAATCTCTAGACCTATTATGGTTCGTTCTGTACATTAAACATGAAAAGGTAAAAATCCAGTGATTCTTAATTATCCTTCCATAGTCTTACCAATATTGGATTGAATTGGATGTCCCCAAGAGGTTGGATGAAGTGTGATGAAAAGAAAGACTATGCTTTCAATAGTATAAACAAAGAAATGACCTCTCCAAAACCTGGAAGGACAAGAAGCAAGAGAATTTCAATCAATGGAAGAAGGGCTTCCATCGACCACCCTTTAGGAACATGCCAAGGAATCCTCAAGGAACTCCCTACAACAAAAATGCATAGTTTCAATGTAAGGAAAATAAACCTATGCAACTTGGACCAAAATTGACTGCTAAAACCCATAGAGAACCCCTGAAGTGTTGGGAATGTGAAGGTCCCCACATATGAAAGAACTACCCACTCCTCAGTGAGTCCAACAAGACTGTACACAAACTACAAGAAGATTCCACTATGGGAGAAATTGGCAAGACTTTCCTTTCAGATCAATGCAACTCTTCAAGATTGACAGGAAGATCATTAATTTGCAATCGTTGAGATTGAAGGTACTATTTTTAACCGGAATCTATTTATACTAATTGATCCAGGAGATACTTTAAGTTACGTCACTCCTAAAATGATGGATAATTTTGAGCTCACCGAAGTAAGGCATGCAAAGCCTTGGTTAGTTCAACTGACCACTAGAACAAAAAGGAAGGTAACTGAGTTTATTGCTAATTGTGAAATTTCAATATAGGATCATGCAACTAGGATCAATTTCAATGTTTTCCCACTAGGATCATATGATATGATTATTGGCATGGACTCATTAGAAAAGCATAAAGCAGTATTAAATTCCTTTGATAAAACCTTTACTTATGTGGCAGAAGCTAAAATTTTTAGGAAGGTAAATGGTTTTAGTAAGCCTGTTTCCTTAAGGAAGATATCTTCCTTGCAATTAAGGAAGTATTTGACAAAGAGTTGTAATATCTATGCTGTAAAAGTTGTTGACCTACTCCTTAAAGAAAACCCAACATCTGTAAGGGACCACCCGGTGTTGAATGAATTCATGGACCTATTCACATAAGAGATACCTAGACTACCCCCTCAAAGAGAAATAGATTTCTACATTGAAACCATACCTGGGTCTGCTCCATCATCCAAACATCCTTATCGAATGAGTATCCCTAAGTTAGCTAAATTAAAAATACAGTTACAAGAACTACTAGATGAGGGTTATATCAGGCCTAATGTATCACCTTGGGGAACCCCAGTTTTATTTGTCAAGAAGAAGGATGGGACTTTAAGACTGTGCATTGACTACATACAACTAAATAAAGTGACCATAAAAAACAAACATCCTCTGCCACAAGTTAATGATATGTTCGATCAAGTAGGGGGAGAAAAATCCTTCTCCAAGTTGGATTTGAGATCTGGTTATTACCAGATCAGGATTAAGGAATAATATGTTAAAAAAACAACCTTTATAACTTGATATGGGCATTAGGAATTTATACTAATTCATTTTGTATTGATCAATGCCCCTGCCACATTTATGTGTCTCATGAATAACATATTTAATAAGTATTTGGATCAGTTCATGTTAATTTTCATTGACGATATCCTGATCTACTCAAAGACAGAAGAAGCACATCAACAACACTTGAGAATCGTGTTGCAAACCCCAATATACCACCAACTGTATTCTATGTTCAAGAAATGTGAATTGTTTAAGAAAGAAATTCAGTACCGAGGACATGCCATCTCTAAAAAAGGGATTGTGGTAGATACAGAAGATAAAAGCAATTCTGAAATGGCTTGTGCCTAAGGATGTCACTGGCATTCGATCTTTCATGGAATATGCCAATAGTTCCTTTAAGGACAAATGTAACTCAAACATTATGCTTGTAATAAAAATATGAATGATAGGGATAACCATGTTGAATGAGGAAACTATGCATGCGAGAGTGGGGGATGTCAAGGGTCACTCTCAGGAAGTTGCACCATCCGTGGGAATGAAGTATGGTGCTAGACTCACCCTAGGGAAGCAAGAGGTAGTGAAGCAAAAATTCCTCAAGGGAATTGTCCGTTAGCTACAAAAGACCTAGGAAAAACAAAAAGGGTAAATAAGGAAGCATATGCTAGGAGGCAAGACGTCGTTGAGTATGCTAGAGGAAGGAATTGATTATTGTACTCTGTGTTAGGGAATAATTTCTCACTGAAGAACTAGAACTAGTTTTTACTGCCACCATTGTTGGAATGCATAGTTTAGCTTGGGGGTGATCGAGGACGGAGAGATATGTGCCCAATCTATGGTTGGGTGGAATGTGGCTATTCCCTTTTCACTGTGTCTCATATTTCAACACGTTCTAGTACTGAGTATTGTTCCTGTTATTTTTGTTGAACTCCAGGTATGTTCATTCATGTTTAAGATGTGTGTAATGTCTATGAAATGATGACATAACAACTTATATTTTTTGATGTTAACGACGCTTATGAACTACTCTACACATACACTGTTTGGATTACATTTGGAAAAATGACAACTCAAGTGGTAGATTGTGGTTATGAACATACTATTATTTGTTACTGCATGATTTCCTTTGATTGATGAGCTTAAGGCACATTAGAAGATGTAAGAATGTATCGTTTACATGTTTCTGCATTGTTAATAGAATTTCTTAGGTATGTCGATGAGAGAAGTGTGTTTAAACAGGTGTGTACTCCTTTATTTACTCTCTGGTTATCCTTAATTTCTATAGTGTAATTTTTTATGAGTATACTGAAGGTGTTCAGTTCTTGTACACTGTCCTTAGATAGACTAATATAGGTTTTTAGACGGCTCCAAATTTAACTAAACCGCTAAAGTTAACCAACCCGGCCTATGATCCCTGCAATGCTCAATGAAGAGCCGAATTCAAGTTTGCGTTAAAATGGATTAAATTATTTTTCTCCCACCCCTTCACCATTAACTCCCTTTCTTATTGAATGTGCGAAATCCCTGAGGATCATCGGATCTAGATTGACGGTGGATATCAAACACCATAAGGCAAATGGATAAGAATTTCATGCACCCGTACACCGCTAACTCCCTTTCTTGTTGAATGCGTGAAATCCATGCGGACCATCAAATTTGGATCAATGGTAGACCCTAAACACCATAAGGCAGATTCAATAAGAATTTCGTGCACACTAGGATTCTATTAATCCATGCTAGTTGAATAAAAAAAATAACTCACAGTTGTTGATCTTCTGTAGGACATATCTTTGTTGTTGATCATAAAGGTGGTTTCTCGAAAATCACTTCTGTTTCTCAGTGCTTATCTTGGGCGCTACCTTGCTTTGCAAAATTATTCTCCACCATTGATGTGGCAATCCTTACCATGGATCTATCAAAGATATACGATTTTTACACTATGATATTTGCTGAAATTGATCAATCAAAGAATCAATTCCCTCTGTAACTCGAATCTCATCGTTCCAACTCTGTGAAATGAGAAGTTACCTTCCAAGCAGGCTTATACCATTGTTTGATGCGCCTTTTTTTGGGTTTTGTCATTCTCATAAGAGAATTACTCTTAGTTTGTTGGGAACCGTTATGACTGCATGCAATGCACAGATCATTAAAGGTGCAATGCATTTATTCTGTCTTTCAACGACTTTAACTTTTGTTTGGTGATTTTTGGCTGCTCAAATAGTGTAGTTTGGTTGCTTTAAAGTTTTACTAGGATATTTCTTGATTTTTGTTGTTAAACCAACCTAAGGAATCCTTGGTGGGGAAGCCAATGTGCTCTCTCAGGTTTTCCCTGTTAAGTGAAGTCATGTGTAATTCTCTAATTTTTCCTCAGGGTGTAAAAACTATGAAGGAGGATTTGGATGCCGAGGTTATTCAGAAACCAACCACCTTGCACCTCCAAAACACTTGAGTCTAATATGGTTTAAGTAAATCAAACGACTTAAAGCTGGGAGTCCTTTAAGGTTTGGGATGTTTCCTTAGTCATGCCAATGATTCACTAAGAAAATAGGAAAAAACCATTGGGTCATAAGGCCTGTGAAAGTATTAAGGATGTTAAGATCTCCACGATCCGCGATCCACATTGCGGAAAAAGGAAAGAGAAAAGGAAAGCTTAAGTCATAAGATGCTAAGTTTTCTGAGTTTCGCAGTCCACAGTGGAAAGGCAGAAGGCGGAAGGCAGAAGTGTGAATGAACGACTCCATCGCGTGTTAAGTTTTTGAGTTCCACAACGGAAAGGCGGAAGGAGGAAGACAAAAGTGTGGATGAGTGAATCTGTCACGGGTAAATTTTCCAAGTTCCACAGTATGGAGTGGAAGTTAGAAAGGAGGAAGTAGAAGGTGGAAGTGTGGATAATGGATTTTCGTCGAAAGTTAGGTTCCCTATTTTCGAAGACCGCAGCGGAAGCCTAAGGGAAGAAATGCAGGAAGTGAAATTAAGAAAGTGAGTTTCAGTGTAGAACGTCTATCTCGTTGCATAAGTGGATATTTTTATGGAATTTAATGCTATTTATTATTTTAGATTATGGGTGATTTGATATGGAAGGTTATAGCCAAATTTATGTTAAAAAAATTTATGTTTGCAAATTTTTTTTTAGATATACCTTTTTTACAGGTTATCTGGGTATGTTACATTCAAACTCATGTTATAATTATTGAATTTTTTTTATTTCATAATAACACCTTAAATTATTACTTTCAATCTTGCATATAAAAATCAAATGGCTTCAGACTAAGGGAACTTATGGATTACCAACATGCAGGCCTTTCACCTCATCTAGAAGATCTCAAAATCTGGGAAAGACTATATATGATGAGTAAAGAATGTTTCTAATGATTATTCACCCATATCATGTATAAGATAAGGATGAATTTTGTGGGAAGGAGTGTCTTTTCATAGCACCTTTGAAGATGAATCCCAAGAGATGGATGCGTGCATATAGAAAAGCACAAGGTAGTTATCATGCCCACATTCCTAATGTTAGACAATCACATCTCAAAAGAATATATTTGGTAATTTATTATGATTTTCCTTTGTGATAGGATCCCTTCCTCCAGGAATGACTCAAAAGACAATATTTTCACAGTTGTCATACTATGAAGACCTACCTATTGTTCACATGTTTGACACAATGTACATAGGGAAGAATGTATCTTCTTGTTTATATAATATGTTATTTGAGAACATTTCAACACATGGGAGACAACTAAATAAGGTACACGGGAGGATGGACCTAAAAGAAGTAGGAATCATGTCACATCTTTGGCCAAATGATGATGGTAACTTTCTAGATGATCCACAGTCTCTCACAAAGGAGGGTAAAAGGGATATGATTAAATCCATAAAATCAACAAGATTTACAATAGGTTTTGGAGTGAATTTTAAGAAGGAATTCATGAAAGGAAATGAACTTGGTGGAATGAAGACCCATTATTGGCACAATTTCATTAGGGTGTGTATGTGCACATTAATTGAATTCATCTACATTATATATTATATGCCTTTAAAATTATTTAATTTCTTTCATTTATTTTATATTCCATGTGCTATTAATCAACTTGAACATTCAATATGAAACACTTGTTACCTGTTATCCTTCCAAATAACATGGATGACAACATTTGGAGGACAATCTACAAGCTGATATTTTTTTTTAGGTATAACAAATTGCCTATATAAGAAAAAATTTATCTTCATCTATAATGAAATATAATAGGAAGTTGTTCATCTAAAATATTTTCTTCCTATACAAAAATATGGGTTTATATTAGTTATTTCTATTTTAGGTGGTTCACTTCAACATAGATATAGAACAAAGACTTAAGGATGTGGAAGAAAGAAGTTCACATTCTAATGTGTGACATGCAAAAATACTTCCCAACGAGTTTCTTCAATTCACAAGAACACTTCATTGTGCATCTATTGCATGAAATAGAGATGTGTGGACCAATTCAAACATGAACAATGTTTCTTGTTGAGCGTTATTTAAAGGTTTTGAAAAAATATGTAAATCAAAAGGATCATCCTAAAGGTTCCATGCTTAAAGGGTACATGTTGTTCAAATCAACAAATCAACAGTTTATCTCACCGAATTGTGTAAAGAATTAAATATTGAAGGGCCACAACTATGGGACTCAAATCAAAGTGAAAAAGTTGAAGGGAATGTATTCATGGGATCAATGAAAACTAGGGAAATTAAACGTGGTTAAACTTATATCCATATATGGTACAAGTGACTAATCTTTTATTATGATGGTATAATTTGTTTTATGTTTGTGATTGTAGGTGCTACTGAAATGGAGGCTTTATAACTAAATGTTGCAAGAAATATCAAGCACACAAATTTATGGAGGGAGGACTATCAAAGGCATCATGACACTGAAAAAATACGTTGTTACTCACATGTATCTCGAGGTGGTCATTATTCATCTCCATACTCAACAATAATGAAGTTTTTTGAAAAGGATTGGCCTCCATCTATTAGTTTAAAATATTTTAGCAATAGAGTAGAAAGGGAATGCAGAGATAATGATCAAAGGGTTACTACATATGCATTGGACATTTTAAAGGGGCTAGAAGAGAATAAGGTGACACATTACAAGGGGATGTGGTATACGGGTCGTCGTTACTGTGTTTGAAAGGTTGATGAAAATCGACAAACATTTGGCTATGGAATTGCTACATATTCTACAATATACTTTTAGTCACATGTTCATGATCGAAACTTTGAAACAAACACCATGCGATACTATGGATTAGTTGAAGATGTCTTAGAGATTAACTTTATATCTTTCAAGGCGGTACTATTTAATGCTAAGCGGTTTATAAATATTGTGGTTAGAAATCATCCAATAACGTAAATGCATGAAAATGGATTTTGTATCATCAACCATAGCAGGTTTGAGCAAAGAGATGAACCATATGTTTACCCTAACCAATGTGAGGAGATATTTTTATGTCTCCATACTACAGAATGATCTAAGGCATTTGCTATGGAGTATAATCCTAGATCAATGAGAGTGTTTCAAAATTTACATGAAGACCAACCTATCCTAGAGAAAATTCCATCTCATGATAGCTCAAGTGATGAGGTTAATGGGAAAGAAGACATGATTGGACCTTACAATGTATATTCAACTTATTTTGATGATTAATAAAAAAAATTATGAATAATTCTACTTGAAAATTTGTCCATTGGTTTCGATTTAAAGTATCTTTTTATTATTAGATCTACTACGAGGAAATTTTTAGGAAACTCATTGAAAATTCTTCCAACATCCTAAACTTGCAAAACTTTTTTTTTTAACTGGAATTTTAGAGAGAATCTAGTGGGTTCAAAATCTTGTTTCAATATGCGAACAAAAAAAGAGCAATGTGTACTATTCGTACAAAGAGTGTAAATGATGTTATCATAAATGAAAAAAATTTGGATGCACAAATATTAATGAAATACCTTTGAAAGGAAGTAGTTTATCTATAGCACCATATTCACATTCAAATTTTATAAATGATGTATACATACCAGTAGTAACTGATCCTTTCTATAATCTGGAGCCCACATTAGATAATGTATTTGAAATGGATAGGTTACAATTATATAAAGAGTGGTTGAGTAGGGATAATGTAAACCCATTCATAAGAGGTGCAATTCAAGTACCATACAACAAAGCTAAAGTTTGACAAAGATAATGCAACAAATACATAAATACTTGGTGATGATATGCCACAGTAAATAGTCATTTATTTTCTACTTATTAATTTTAGGTTTGTAATTACATAGAAATGAACATAATAATATATTCTACCATATTTATTAGGAGTAATATTATTATTCTAGAACACAGAACTAATGTTGATGGAGTGCAAAATCAATCTCCTCCCTTAGATGAACCAGCTATAGCATCTATCGGTGCATCTCTTGTACCTCCTTTGAAACATCCAAATGGATATATTAGAGGAGAAGTAAGAAATGACATGCCATTTACAATCGTTGTAATATCCCTCTTGTACACCCCTAAATATTTTATTAATTATGAAGGTATATTGTACTTGTTCCGGTGAGGATCTCAAGGCCAAGTCCCCACCAGAATAACCTTTTAATATCCTATGAGTTAATTTCCTAAGTGATAGACTTAGGAGACCTAGGATATTGATGCAAATTAATGAAGGCAACTGAAAAACCACTAAGGGAAAGGAAGAGGATTGGTGAAACCTTAGGGAGTGTAGTAACGATAACCGTTATCGCAATTGTTTTCGAAACGTACAAAAGAGGAGCAAGTTAAAAATTCTCGTTGGGGACTGAGGGTCCTTAATAGTAAGAGAACGCAACCAATTCTGAGCATGCTTAAATGGTGAGGGGTACCTACCATTTTTGTACCCATAACATCCCATTATGCCATTAACAAGTAAATACTTTATTATCGATGACATAAAAAAGTCATTAAAATAAAGGAAGATCCCTATATACATATATATATAGATAGATATGAAGGGTTTGCTAAAGTGAGAAACCTAAAGGTTATAGGTGAGTATATTTGAACAAAAGGAAAAGTACTAAAAATCATGATGGGGTATAATGAAGGATGAAATTATAATACCTTGGTTATTTGTGCAAAACACCAAATAACGCCAAATAGGCATTATAAACAATAAGGGAACATTTTAATAACTTAGCTAAATAATCGTGTAAGGAAACTAATGCAATTGTTATTTGTCATAGTCGAAACCCAAGGGTTATGATGCAATACCATTCTTTTACTTACACCAAGTATTATTAAGCAATCTTAAAAGTTAGAGTTCAGCGAAATGACATTTATTATCTTTTACTAGGAAATAGATGGCTATTGCCTCCCGTGATATGGATATGTACTAAAGGGAGATTAAAGGTGAAAAATGCTATTTCTTATACCACATGCGCTGGGGAAAAGGGAAAAGATAACATCAATAGCATAAAAGGACTAGGAAAAAGGGTAAAAGGGGACGGGGGGCGTGAAGCTCAAGGATGTCTGCTTGATTGTGTGTTTGTTTTAGAAAACTTTTCACTGCATTTTTATTGGGCAATTTGATTGGGAGAAATTGATCCCTTAGCCATTGTTTGGTTTTCTTAATACTGATTATTGAAGTTGTGCGATTCCGTTCTTGATGTTCATCTTTTGCTTATTGAGGTCGAGTAAGGTTGTTCTTGATGTTCTTGTGCGATTCCGTTCTTGATGTTCATCTTTTGCTTATTGAGGTCGAGTAAGGTTGTTCTTGATGTTCATCTTTTTTTTATTGAGGTCAAGTAAGGCTGGGCGACTTCGTTTGACGAAGTCGACCCCATGCTCATATGGTTTTACCTCCGAGGTTGGGTGATTTCGTTGGATGAAATCAATCCCACGCTAATCGGGTTTTTAACTCCTAGGTTGGGCGATTTCGTTAAGTGGAATCGATCCCATGCTGTGGTTTCTACCTTACTGATCGAAATGCAAGCGGGGTGGGAAAACGCACCCAATCCTAGTCGAAAAGAGGAAATCCATACTTCTTGGAAATCTTCTTCTGCCCGCTGAAAAAACATTACATAAATCCCATTGGGCGGGGTGACCATCAACCAGCCATCCTCTGCGGTAGGATCTCCACTACAGATCTAGTTGGTAACCACTCCATTGCTGGTATATCTTTTGTAAGATGCAAGATTTTGGTGTTTTTCATATAAATATTTAATTTGGATAGTAATTTGATCAGAGACGTCTAGAAATGCATTTTAGTAATAATCAAATCTGAGTGTAGACGCCGGTTAGTCCCTATGATTTTGTAAGAACCAGATCTGAATTTAATAACATCTATGATTTATGGAAGAACCAGATCTTTATTATGGTTAATATCTCTGGGTAAATATCTACGTTTTTTGCATTGACAAGTTTGATTGTATGAACGTCGAAGATCTCGATGTACTTAGTGGGAGGGGTTATGACTGTATTTTTGCGTTTGACCTCCAGGATAGAGAATGTTTATATATATGACTTCATTAGGGTATAAGATAATCATTCCCCTTCTGCCTCCCTTTTAAAACAATGATGACCTGATCTATATATCTCTACAGATGGTGTTTTCCTAAGGATCAGAATGCGCATTCATTTCCAGCGTTGGTTTTTTATATTTAAACCAATTTACGATTCACGATGCCCGTGATTGAATGTCTGCACCTGCACATGCCTGGGGTTCTATATGTTTGTTGCTACTAGAGTTGGATTTATAAACAACATTGTGATTCAGGGTGCCCACGACCTGAAATAAACGATAAATGGCGGTCTCACCGTGACACCTTGTTTTTAAGGACTGATTGGAGTTTGCTCCTTGATTTATATGTATCATGTAGATTGGTGATAGGAGACAACGTTATGTTGTTATGATTACTTGTTTTCTAGCTTGAGAGACAGCACCATGGTGAGATCCCTTCGCTGTTTGATTTTGTTCCTCAAACCCTTTGCTTGGCCTATTTTGAAACCATCGCCCCTTCTTCTTCTTTTTATTTCTATCACAAAGGATGATAAAACATAGATGGAAAAGGAACCATGGCTTCTCGTGGAGCGTGCTCTTTTGGTTTACTGTTTACTATTTTTATCCTTTGATCCTTTTGATTTATTATGTTCTATCTTTTCCTCTTAAAAACAAACCAGAGCACATTTCCCTTGAGGGCTGTAAAACTTATATTATCGCCCTTGATTTAAGAAAATCATGCCTTTGTTAATTACACCTTTCCTTTTTAGAGTGCATACTCTCTTTGGTTGACCCTCATCTGGTCATGCAGGAAAAGTGGAAGAGGAAAAGGCCTCGAATTTATTATTTTCATCGCTTGGGTATGTTACCTTTGCATCTTCCTTACTTCAAGCATGATATGCAACCTTGTGTGCGTATATATCGTATGTTTTATATCAGAATGCTGTCCAAGTTCAAAAGAGGGCTCATACGTTCTCATGCAAGTGGCAGCCGCACTATATACTTTTAGTAGTGGCCTGATGTAAGCTCTTAACTAAAATTTAATCAAGACTATCTGGGCGCAGCCCTAGACTCACTTAACTATTGAGTTAGTGAACCTTCCTAAGTGCATAAACTTAATAGAACCAAGTTGAGTGGTAGCTAATCAAATAGAGATGCTGGGTTGAGATTGGGAAAGGTTAATCTATATTAGCAAGACAACTTATGAGGATTTAAACTAGGTCTAAAAATAATCTAAGTCACATAAGATATAAGAGAGAATGAACCTCAATTTAGATGGAGTTATGGTTATATTTTGGCCTCAATAATGTAATTGGGGATACTTAATTATGATTTAAAGGACGGATTTGGGTTAAGCCTTACTAGCTATTTAAGGGTGTTCTTGGTGAGTGAAACCTTGAAGAAAAATAAAGAAATATGGTAGAGGGTGTTCTACATAATTGTAATCCTATTTATGATAAATAATTAAAAGACTATCAGATTTTGGTGGACGTATCCCCAAGGTTGGGGTGAACCATGTATATTGTTGTCCTTTTGTTATATGTGTTATATTTTATGTCTTATGTATCTTGTTTCTATTTAAATGCTATTTTATGTGCAATATTACCTCGAAGAGTTATTTACTTGATGTATAAGTTACTTTCAAAATGACAATGAAAGAATACAAGTATATTCTNATATATATATATATATATATATATATATATATATATATATATATGATTGGGGTGTATCCTAAATGGATGACTGTAATTAAAAACCACAAATTCACCATGTTTTTCTCCTATTTACGTTGAGGTGTTTTAGGTATGTTACGATCGCTTTAAATGAAAAAGGGAAAGTATTAAATGATGAAATGGGGAGAACACGGAGAGACATACTTCATCGTGAAGTATTGAGATTATTTGGTCCTACAATTTCTAGATATTTTTGTCATCAAGTAAAACATGGCCATTATAGATTCTTTCATAGATTGCATGTTTAATTTAGGTTGTATTATTCTACTCATTGCTGCATTATGTATGTTTCATATACAATATTTCATATTATTATTATGTTACTAGAAACCTTAAAATATTTCATATAGATTATTATATTTTTATATTGATTTTGCACAGAAATCCAAGAAGGATGAGTTGATATCTCATATGCATAAAGTTTATGCAATTGTACCTCCCAAGAAAATTCTTCATAGTGTTGTTGAATATATGGAAAATACTAGAAATGCTTTGAGAGGGGATTTCGTTAGAAGCAAAAATATAGTCAAACCACATTTCATAGGAGAAGCATAGTGGAAAAAAATATTGGAGCAAGTGGTTATTAAAAAAAAAGAAATTTTGAATCTTAGTTGGAAAGGACAAATATGCACATACGGTACAAGCCTCTAGGTTCTCCACACACCATTGTTTGGGGAAAGGTGGTATGATGTTTGCAGAAGAAAATTTTGTAGCTTTACTACACTATTATGTTTCTCAACTAATTTTTTTTCTTGTAATCATCTTTTCTACCTATTCTATTATTGTTTTAAATTGCAGTTACAAGCACTCACTACTAAAATGTCTGAAGATGATATTTAGAATTTGCTTGGTTCTATGGTGTATCTTCTCTCATCCATCAAAATATTAAAGAAGGATTTCATCCTCTTGTTGGTTATGGGATATTTTTTCACCTAGAAATTATTTGTTCTAAATAAAGGTTTATGATATGAAACAAATATATATAAATACAAGTTTCATTGAATACAATTTGTAGGTATGCTGATCTTATCTTTGATGTTTCTTAAGCAATTGTTTAAGAGGATGAAAGAGAAGAGGAAAATTAATTTTGACTCATGCTTCAACCTTATAGTATGCTTAGATGTTGAATCCACATGGCTTCAAAGGTTAGTTCATTTCAATTTTTTTGACAATCAATAGCATAATTTAGGTATGAAATACCATTAAATGCATAACCTCTTTATGGTTTTCTACAATTAATCTAAAGTTTTTGTTTATGTTTTCTTCTCATTGATTTTTTGTATTTTTATTCAAGAGTCATCATGTTTATAATTTTCCTTACTATTTTAGCAATGCACGTGATGGAAAAATTTGTTAAAAAATTAAGGATGAAAAATATAACTAGGCTTCAAATCAATTATTAATTTTCTCTTCCATTTTTCTTAAGAACAAATTTTAAAACATAATCTTTCATTATATTATTATTATATGAATCATTATTTTATAATTATCACTTATAAATTTTGTTGGAACAACATTATGGTTTTTATTATGTTTATTTAATGTATTGAATTATTCAGTTTTTAAAGTATGGATTAAACCAATTAAACTATATTGAAATCTTTTAATAAATGTGGTTATTCCTTCTTTATATATATATTATAGTTTTTATTAAAAAACAAATTTCAAAATGTAATATTCCATATTTTGTAATTTTTCTTTAAAAATAATCTTCAAAATAGTCTTTCATTGCGCCAAGAGGCGCTCTACAGCCCAGTACGGGGGAGATCTTGTCACGTGATGTCACGTGATGTAACGTTACTAACATGTCGGCAAAAAATAATAGTGAAAATGAATATTATGGGGGAGATCTTGTCACGTGATGTAACGTTATTAACATGTCGGCAAAAAATAATAGTGAAAGTGAATATTATGGGGGAGATCTTGTCACATGATGTAACGTTTGTAACATGTCGGGCAAAAAATAATAGTGATAGTGAATATTATGGGAGAGATTTTGTAACAAAAAATAAAAAATAATATCACTTTAGTAAAGTTATTTTTATTAATAAAAGCTAATAGCACAAAATAATGTCATTTTATCTCAGTAAACATAATAGCACAAAGTAACACATTGAATAAGCACTCACAGATTAATGCATTAATTTAAAATTCAGAAGTTGTTTTCTTGGCCATCCATTAATATCGCAGAGCATCATGGGTAATCGAGGAAGAGGATCATCTCCAAATAGAGAAAATGTGTAATGGCAGTACAACAATTTTTAAAATATTGGGTGGCCGTCTGCAATGCCCTGGCATATCCTCACCTGCGTTGAAGCTCTGGTCAATGAAAACAATGTTTCTAAAAATCTCAAGTACCCAGCTTCAGTATATAGATCTTCTAGTCAAAATTCCATGATTTCAAGGGCAGGACAGCTCTCAAGCAAGCAACCCAACACAGCAATATCCCTATCATCCAGGTATATAGTGTCTACGTGAACTATCCAAAGATTAGCCAGTGGGGTGGTTAAACATCGTGGCAGCCGATCTCTAGCAAACTCCTGCGTTGCATTGCAAAGCCAAAACTATGTCAACTTTTCGACTTAAAAATAAAAATAAATGAACTTTACTATATATATTCTATCCAGATTATACAATACAGTGGTGACACTTCCCACCGTAAAGACATCACAAAGTTATCATAGTCCAATTCTGTCTTACCACAGCAAAGAGGCCAGCCATATTTGTAAGCCCAGGTTTCGAATCTTCTTATCTATGTTTCACCTCTGCCATGTTCTTAGCTAATGAGTATGTTTTTGTTGTAGTGAGCAGGTCTGTAATGTCCAGCAAGCGTGATGAAAAATATTTCTAGTAGGTTGACTAACATCATATATTTCTATACTCTAAATGGCATTTGTATCCATCAATAAGGAATGGAAAATATTTTTTTAGAACCAGTGATGAGTGCCTTAATGGAATTTCAATATTTGATTGCAGGTTGTTCTCCAGTTCGGTTAACAAGAAAGAGCTGGGTGAACTTTCACAGCAATTAGAGGTCAAGTACAAGCATATTTATATTCAAATGGGTATAGCAATATATGATGTTAGTCAATGCTAGAAGGCAAATTCTCCTGACGTTATCTTGAACATGCAGGTGAATATGGGGGAGATCTTGTGAAAATAGCTTTCAACAATTGCATTCTGTCGGTTTTGACAGCCATGCTCCTTCAAAACCAATTACAATATTGTCCACGAGTATGAACGATCTTAAAAAAAGTTCAGAGAATTTGCTCAATTGATTGTAGTCAATATTATAATTGGGTATTTGGGTAAGTCCATGATAATGATTAATTCATATTTGTTTGGATGATTTACAGACCTTCCACTACACAGAAAGCAATCTCTGCAATGCTTTCTCCAGAATCGCAAGAAGTACAGGTACATCTTCTTGGTCTATTATTGTTATTATTATTTTTAACAATGGCGATCAGAATACAATATAAATGTTGTAAATATGATGGGTTCTTGGCTGGTGCAATCACAGCATGAATAGGGTTGCTCCTTATAACTCCCAAAGATCTCACACCGAATCCTTGCCAAAGAAGGCAGTAAATTAAGACCAGAATGTGGGCTCCTGATCGATTATCAGCGACACCATTTCCTTGAAAAGAATTGACAGACTAGGTAATGAAAATTTTGAAGTAATTATATGGTTCCCTTGTACATTTTTTTGATCTTCTCAATAATGGCATTTAACGGAGACCGAGGAGCGTGAGAGACGGTCTCACCCTGCTTCTCAGCAAAATCACGGACTTCTCCCAGAGAAGAAGGCTCACTCTCCTTCTGCGCATTCCTGAGCAATTTCTTCCAAGAAACAACCGTGGTATCGTTGGGGTCGAGGAATGCCTTTCACGGGTTCACCCAAGATTAATTTGAGAGATGATAATTTGACAAAGACAAGATTATCAAAGCCGCTGAACATTATTCGTAAAGGTTATTGCAGTAGATATAGATGTATTACTGAAGTAAATTTTGTGGTTACCTTAGTTAAGCCTATGGATGTTATCTTCTTAGAGCAGAATTGTCATTCGTTATATAAGAGTTTACTCTACTTTTATATATATTGAGCCGAGAGGCTCTCTACAGCCCAGTATGGGGGCGTTATGTAAATTTACATAACATTACTTAACGTTACGTAATGTCTGCGAGAAAAACAACCTAATATAGAGGAGATGTTGTAACTTCCTACCTAACAAAAAAATAAAAAAGTAAAAAATAACAAAACAATAAAAAAGTAAAAGTTTAATTATCCCCCCAAAAATGTGGATCATAAAAAAACACAATATGGGGGAGATGTTGTAATGTTCCTACCTAACAAAATAATAATAAAAAAAATTTGAATTATTTGCAGAAGAATGTTGGCCTTTTAAACAACCCATGGTTTTATTGTATATGGTTTAGGAGGACTCGACACATAGCTTTAAAACCATGTACAAGGCCTCCTAAACAACCCATTGTTTTAGGAGAGTCTTGCATATGGTTTTTTTTAAAACCATTTATAGGGAAATGTTGTAATGTTCGTTCCTAACAAAATAAAAAATAATATTAAATATTATATGTTGGTCGTAAATCATATTAAATATTAATAATAAATATATTATATGTTGACCTTAAATAAAAAGATGTGTCTTTTGGTTTGAATCAAACCAATGGTATATATAGGACACACCAAAGTTGATAGCTCATTGAGTGTAATACCTAAGAAGAGGTTTGCACCTAGAGAGATTTGATCCCTCTCGGCGCTTGATAGAGCCCAGGATTTGGATCTATGTTGGTTATATTAATTTGATGGGAGTCATTGTTTTATAATTATAAATTATAAATTTTGTTGAAACAACATTATGGTTTTTACTATGCCTATTTAATGTATTGAAATAAATATATATATATTAATTTATAGATTAAACCAAATAAACTATTAAAAAATGATTTAATAAACATATTTTAACCTTGTTAATAAAATATAAATCTCATATACCATGTATTATTTTATTGCCCTTTGCACCACACACATATAAATTAATTATGTGTTTTCTTTGCATAAATTATTATTTGATGGTGCTTTGCACCACTTGTTATTTTTTGTTGTTTTGCACCATATACAATTTTGATAATAATAATAATAATATTTTTGTTGTTTTGCACCATAAAATTTTAATCCATGTTGGACTGATTTTGGTGTTTTGCACCATAAAATTTAAATCCATTTAGGATTGGTTTTGGTGGTTTGCACCATACACCATGTAATGTCACATATTCATATAGAGCCAAAAAAAATTTAAAATACAACTTTTGCACCATATATCTTAGCACCACTTTAGTATCCCCGCATTATCACCACTTTTGCACCACTATTTGAAAATTAAGGATTTACCAAATCCTTTACAAATAATAATGCTAATATAAGTAAAAAATGCACTTTCTCTTATAGTGTTTTTTAATGATAAGAAAATGGTCATGAAGCATGTCAATCTCGGACCATATGTAATAGAAAATATCCATATTTCATATTGCAATTTAATATGTAAATGAACGAGGTAAACCATGGTCCCTACCCCACACATATATATATTAAAGAAAGATATTAATATATAAATAAATGATGAACTTAACTCCCTATTTGGGGACCATTTAAGACTTATCATGTTGACTAACGGATATGAAATGCATGACCTATATAGACCATATTAGATGTAAAAGACTAAGACTTCACAATGGATTTATATTTGGTGTTGTAAGATATTTAATTTGTGATAGAAAAAGTTAGTCTTTGAGCTAATGGATTTTACATTTAAAACAATCCATTTATTTTTAGGTTTTAATAGTTTGAATCCAATTTTATTAAAAAAATGGAGTATAGAGGGACATTATAGGACTTATAAAGATATATAAAAACCACCTCTTATGGGTTATATAAAAAAGATTTATACAAAATAGGGCTATGGGTCATTATCCATATCCTTAAGACTAGTGGTCAAAGGTGAAGGAGAAATTATTTAAAAAAAAATGGAGACCAACATGTCACATTGTTGGCTCCATGTCGATGCTCCTACATCAGACTCCCAAGATTAAAATCTTTGTACCCTTGTTCAGTAGATCAGCTACTGAGTAACCCTTTGTCTCCAATGCTTTAGAATATATCCATGTAGAGTCCTCTATAGGATGTCCCTTCCATTTGACCAAGTACTCCAAGTAGTCCCTCTGTTTGGTACGCTTTGCCACTCTAGTATCCAATATTGACTCAACTTCTAATGGCTGGGAGATAGGTACCTGCTTCAGCCACCGAAGGTATTTAGTAGGGTCTTCGTCCTCTACAAGCTGTCCTATATCTCCTGCTACATAAGTATATAGGTCGATAACATTGAAAATGGGTGATATACCAACCTTTGTTGGCATTTCCAGTTCATACGCATTTGCTGAAAAATTTCTGTGTATCCTACAGGGTCAATTATTTTTCATATTCAGATTATTATACTCTCCCTTTGGAAATATCTCTTACCTTAGATCTGCTAATACCAAATCTCCCATGTCATAGTTCTTCTCCCTTCTCTTGGAATCTTCTCTTTCCCTGTAACTGGTGTTACTCTACTATAACCTTTCTTTGACTTGCCAATGTAGCTCACTAATTCTTGCTGCAAACTCTTCTCCATCAACACTCCTCTTCTCCAATTGACCTAATTCATGAAGCTCACACACTCCTCTTAGATGCAGATCCCATAAATAATTTGAAACAGACTCATCCATGCACTTCTGTTTGGTGAATCATTATATGCAAACTTAGCTTGAGTTAGCACCTTATCTCACTACTTTGGATTCTCCCTAGTCACAATTCTCAACATGTTCCCCAAACTCCTATTAACTACCTTAGTCTGGCCATCAAACTATGGATAATAAGCTAAACTAAAATTCAACTTAGTACCGAACATTTTTCATAATGTCCTCTAGAAATGACATGTGAATTTAACATCTTTTTCTGATATAATGCTTCTGGGTAAACCATGTAGCTTCACAACTTCATCAAAAAACAGGTTAGCAATGTGTGTGGCATCACTAGTCTTGTAGCATGGAATGAAATGTGTCATCTTAGTAAATCTATCAACAACAAAAAAAACAAAATCTGGTCCCTTGCGAGTTTTTGGCAACCCCAGAATGAAATCCATACTCATAGAATCCCAAGGCCTAGTTGGAATAGGAAAGGGTGTGTATAAGCCTATGTTTTGTCTTATTCGCTTAGCATGCTAACATACTATACACCTACTCACAAAATTCTCAACTTCAGACGTCATCCTTGGAAAAAAATAGAAATGGTTCAGCTATCCAAATGTTTTATCACTTCCAAAGTGACATGCCATACCTCCATTTTATTTCTCTTGTATCAGATTCTCTCTCATGGAACACTTAGGTATACATAGTTTATTTTTCTTGAAAAGAAAATAGTTTATTTTTCTTGAAAAGAAAACCATATTGCAACATGTGTTCCATCCATGGCTCTCTTTCCATATCCAAAGGATTCCTATAATCCTTGTAAGCCTCTTGAAAATTAATATGAGTCTCATACAAATCTCTTAAGTGATCAAATCCTAAGACTTGGATCTGATTCTCTTGCACAATCAACAGTTTCTTCCTCAAGGCATCAGCTACTCGATTGAATTGTCCACTTATGTGATTCAACACAAAACTAAAGCTCTGCAAGAACTCAACCCACTTAACATAATTCAGGTTCAAATTAGGTTGTTGCATAATGTTGTGTAATGCATAGTTATTTGAGAACAATACAAATTCTGTGGGTATTAGATAATGCCTTCAATGCTTCATTGCTTGCATAATAGCGTAAAATTATTTGTCATAAGATGAGTATTTATGCTTTGAATCATTCATATTCTCACTGAAATACACTATAGGCATGTCCTCTAGACTGAGTACAACCCCAATTACTACCCCACTAGAACCACACTTCACTTGGAAAGGTTGTTTGAAGGCTGGAAACTTTAGTATTGGATGTTCAGTGATCTTCTTCTTTAATAACTGAAAAATCTTTTCATCTTCTTCTGTCAATTGAAATGGTTGTTTGTCCTTCTTTATTGTCTGAACAATAGGCAAGCATATACCACTGAAATTATTTATAAATTTCCTATAGAAACTTGTCAAACCATGAAAAATCCTTACCTCAAATATGTTCATGGGTGAAGGTGAATCAATGATTGCTTCCACATTTTCTGGATCCATATTCAAACCATCCCTTGAGATAACAAAACCTAAGTATACCAATTTAGACTTCATAAATGTACACGTCTTCACATTCACTAGCAACTTCTCCTGTTGTATTCTCTCTAAAATGGATCTTATATGTTTGAGGTGTTCTTCTTCTATTTTGTTGAATATAAAAATATCATTAAGGTAAACTATCATAAATTTACATAGGAAATCTCTTAAGGCTTCATTCATCAATCTCATGAAATTCCTTGGTGCATTGGAAAGTCCAAATGGAATTAACAACCACTCATACAACCTGTCATTTTTCTTAAAGGTTGTCTTCCACTCATCTCCTTCACTGATCATGATATGATGGTATCCACTCTTCAAATCTAGTTTTGAAAAGCATGTTTCCCCACTCAGGAAATCCATCCTTGGCAATGGAAATCTATATCTGATAGTAATATTATTAATTTTCTTGGAGTCAGTACACATCCTCCACTCGCCATCCTTATTTGGAGTAAGTATTGTTGGTATTGCGCATGGACTCGAGCTCTTTTGAACCAATCCTTTGTCTAACAATCCTTGGAATTTCCTCCTAACTTCCTCATTCTCTTGGGGTGTTAGCCTGTATGATTCCTTGTTTGGTAAACTTTCTCCTGGAATAAAATCAATATGATGACTTATATCCCTATTTGATGGTAACTCATTGGGAAAATCATCTACCACAATGTCACTAAAATCAGTGAGTAGATCTCCTGAATCTCCTCAAGTAGGTCTGTAATATTGGTCTTCATCATCACCACTCTAGGTTTGCATACCACAACATAGTTCCTCTTCCTCACCAATCTGCTACAAATATTCTTTTCCTGACAACAGTAGGACTTTAGGTGTGTGTTGTCCTATTGTACTACCTTCTTGCAAAGGCATAAGAACATTTCTGATCCCATTCTCTTCAAATCTATGATAGTTCCTCCTACCATCATGTACTACACTTTTATCAAATTGTCACAATCTCCCTAACAGTATATGACAAACATCCATAAGCATAACATCACATAGAATCTTATGTTTAAATGAGACTATTTGGAAATCAACCTCACATTGTTCACTTACCAGGATTTGGTGTCCTTTGTGCAACCATGATACTTTGTATGGCATCGGGTGTCTGACCTTCTTTAGACTTAGCTTCTCCACCATCTCTGTTGAAATGCTTTGTTGGCTCCTTCTTAGGATTCAACAATGCTTTGTTCATCATCAAAGCCTCGTCCCTCTCTAGCACCATGGCCTCCATACATGCTCGAAGTTCTTTCATTTCTTCCATAATTTCCATGTTCGCTGCTGGTTGACCTCTATCACAGCCTCTTCTTCCCATGTGTGCAACTATCTTCTTCATGAGATTAACCTTCCTTTAATACCAAAATTGGTGGCCGGATCCCTTGTGGGAAGCCTCCATATAGTCTGCTACCTGACTTAGCATGCCCCAAAGTTGGCGGCACCGCTAACTTCTTTCAATTCAGCCAACATGATCTTCCAAGCACTACAAGGGTGGATGCCAAGACGACGGTGACGTCGATTGGATACAAATTTCACGCCTTATTTGGGTCGTTAACCCCTCTGCTTATTAAATCAGTGGAATGTTTTATAGCTATCCGATCTGAATCGATGGTGGATGTAAAAATTCATGAGGCAGATTGGAGTGGAATTTTGTGCACACCCACTGTGCTTCTCTTCGCGCTAGTTCATTCAACGCTATTCTCCTCAATCGTTGATCTCTTCACGGTATAACCCAGACCATCAATCTCCCTTGTCTTCGTGATGAGCAACTTCAATTTTGTCAATGAGTTCCCTCATTATCTGCCACGCCCTTTCACACGCAAAATCACTCTTAGATGAAGATGTGGATCTAGCTTAGATCTCAACCATCTATCCTCTGTGAACAAGATTAACTGTAAATACTAGTCATTCTGCGCGATTGACTAGAGAATTGGTCAATCCCTCATACACTATCCAGTCGAACACATTTACACATACTCCTACTGCTAAATTCAAAGATTTAAACACATATGTAGCTCTTCAGCTCACGCAATCACAACAGTGTCTTTCAAAAATAGTCTGAACATTTAACATACTACTACTCCTCTGTTAATAAATAAAACAAACACATAGACAATGCTTTGGTTCTCAACTTCTCAAAATATTGACAATGAGAACCAACTCCTAGCAACGAGACTCTCAGAATTGAGAACCCCCGACTTGACTCACTCTCCCAAAATTGAGAAAAAAAAATTGAGAACCCCAAACTTGACTCCTTGTTATAGGTCAAAATGACACATCTCTGCCTGTGACCACTTTCCCATGATTCTGTCGCATGTTGACACTTCCATGATGACACTTCATGAAAAGTCACTGAAAAAACACCCAACTTGGAGGACCCATATCTTGAGTTCTGTAACTCTATTTGAACTCATCTCTACACCGTTGGAAAGGTATTTCTATTAGATAAAACTTTCTAGAAGACACTAAAGTCTGAAAATGCCCAAAAATACCCTAAAAATGAGTCTTTGACCGATACGCGACTTGTCTTAAGGAAAACCCGTGGATGATACGTGAGTTGCTCTCTATCATACCCACGTATACAGAAATTTGCTCATATACATGACTTGCTGTAATAGCAACCCACGTCTACTTTTCGTATACATGACTATTCAATTATGCAACCTGCGTATGCCTTTTAAAAATGTCAAAAAAAACGTAATTTGAATTTCGGGTAGTTTGGGTAGTTATGCAGCTGACTCCTTCGGTTGTAACTACTTTGTCTTCACGCCTACCTCTTCCTTAAGCATATAAATAGAGGTAGGGAGGTCCATGAGGGGGGACTTGAATTTTTGCATTGTTATGCTAGAGGAATCGAGACTCTCTTTTCCCACACCTTTGCCCTAGAAGCTTTCTCCTTGTGCTGCAGAGCTTGGAGACTGAGTTCTTTGGAGAAGAGAAGCAGCAGAACCGAATCAAGGTTTTGTGAGGTGCCGAACTTGAAGAGAAGGTATACTTGTACTTGTTTTCAAGATTAATAAAGATGTGATGTCCTTCTTCTTCCCAAATAATTGTTCAGTGTGTGATTTAATCTCTCTTTATGATCATATAATGATGTTATTCAGATCATTAGTTCATGTTTATTTGATTATCATTGTTTTATATGTGGTCATAATTGTTTGAGGAAGGTATAATTCATTTTACAGGTCTCTTGGAGCAAGAGGAGCAAGAAGAGGATTGAAGAGAAAGCTTGGACCAGCCTTCAGTTAGTTAGGTGTGGACCTTTCTCATCTCTGAAATTTGCTTGTATTTACTTGCATAACTATTTGCATCCACCTTTCAACCTAGTACATTGATGGCCTCTTAAACCCTAGCCATAGGATACTTTCCTTTACAACAGAACTGGCGACTCCACTGGGGATAGCCTTATCTGTTTGGGGTTTCTCTTTACTTTCTTTTAGTCTTTTGCATTGTTTCAGGTCCTTTTTTCCACTTAGGAACACCTTATCAGTCTGATAGAACACTTCCCCTGCCTTCCTAAGGCAGTTTTTGACCTTTTTTGGGAGTTTTTCCACCCATACGCGACTTGCATGACTGAACAGTCGTGTTTCTGGTTTGGTATACACGACTTCCTATACTGGAAACTCGTGTATGATACGTGACATGTCAGTTATACAACCCGCGTATGTTGTATACGCAACTTGCTGTATTAGCAACCCACATATGATACGCGATCTGTCCGTAGTGCAACCCGTGTATGCCCCTTTAAACAGTGTTTTTTCCTCTTTTGTGATTTTTCTTCTGTTTGAAGGTGTTTTGGTAGGTCTTTTGGGGTCCTCTATAGGTGCATGACTCTAGGGAGTTAGTCTCATCCCTTTTTGGTTGTTCTTTATCTATGTGGTAAGCCTTTTATAGCATTAGGGTTTTCTCTTTGCTCTTTCCCCTACCTCCTTTGCTTGGTATGATTTTTGGCTTATGTTTCTGGTCAGCCGCTCTTAGTGATCTTTGTTTGATTTCTGAAGCTTGCTGGTTTTGGTTTCCTTCTTCTTTTTTTGGTTAAATTCACCATGCCAAAATAGTTGACATGTATTTTATGCAAGCCTTCCTTCCAAGTAGGGTTTATACTGACTTTAGGGAATTCTAGAGTTTGTTTAGTGGTTGTATAGCAAATTTCCTTTTGCTTTGTTCTTATTATGTGCATACTTTGCTTTGTAGGTAGTTTTTCTTTTGCATTTATAAAAGAAAATTATAAAAAGAACGTATATACTTGTTTTTGCTGCCTGCCCCCCCACCTCCTTCTTTGGCTTGATCTTGTTGGACAAGGTACTGAGCAGCCTTTGTTTGTAGGTTTAGATTGATACTTGGGACTTCTTGACCTTTGTTTATGTCAGTCTTTTTGCTCAGTCTCTTCATTCCAAATTTGTTGGCTTGTTTACCTTTGTAAGCCTTCTTTTCAAGTGAGGTTGATTTCTAACTTTAGCGAAACCTAGGGTTTGTTTGTGGGGTGTAGAGTAGTTGTCTATTTGCTTTGCTTTCAGTACTTGCTTGCATTAGTTGATAGGCTGATTTTTCTTTTGCATTTATAAAAGAAAAGAACAAAAACACATGTTTTCTTTATATGCATGTAGATTAGGTTTTTAGTCTAGATTGCATGGCATATCATTGTTTTTGAAAAATAAAAATATAAAAAGAATTTGTTCTTTTGTGGCTTTCAAGTTTTCTATTTGAAAAATAAAGAGAGTAGTTTTTTCTTTTTGCATTTCATATCTCTTTGCTTAATCATTTTGTTTCAACTTTGAGTCAAAACACCACATAAGTTTCATTCCATTTACCCTCTAACTAAAAATAGCCCCTAAAATAAACGATTTAATTTAAAAATTACTAGTAAGTTTTATTTTATAGGGACATACACCAACTAGCTCAGGCTAGACTTGTGGATTAGGGAGTTTCAACTCTCCACAAGTGTTAAAATTTCAGACGTAGTTGGCCAATCACTAGGTAAATCCTTTTCTACGTTGATTGTATCTAGGAAGATCCTCTCAAACGGGATTTAAGCACAAGGCTGCGTGGAGACTTGGACTGAGGATATAACCCTCTGATTCCTTGTCAAAGCATAGACCAAGGTTTTTACGCATCTAGGGATTATGTCTTAGACAGGGTTTCGGGTTCAGTTACCCTACCCATGCGTACGAATCAGGCTTGCAACTGTTCCCCCAGACTGTCAATATAGTTCAGGTAGCCTTTAGTCTCTTTGACATCTAGGGTTCATAAACAGGTACACCGAAAGGCTATTCCTGGTTGAAATTGAACGGACTTGGAAGGTAACCCTGGTAGAAAGTGTGGGAGGGCAGTGGGTGATTCCTCCGCTTGTGCCTAAGAACATCTACAGGGATGCCAAGTAACTGTCTATCAGCTTTCTTCTGGAAAGTATATCTTATACTTGTTTGTTTGTTTGGCTTTAGGAATTTTTAGTGAGTGCTGTGTGGTTTGTCTGTACTTAGTGTGCCTTTAGGTGTGGGCTTTGTAATTTTGGTTTCCTATCAACCTCAGACCTTGTCTTATTGTTTGAAACTATGGCTAACACCCCTTCGAACACCAACCAAGAGATCCCCATGATGGGAACTCCTTGTACTATTCCTCTCACGGGGAATGTTGGTGTTCCCTTGATCGCCACCTTGAATCTTCCTGGATTCAACCTAGGGCTACCGGTGTGGTTGTTTTCCACTTCAACCATCCTGAATGCTCCTGATGCTTCTCAATTAAGCTCGTTATATCAAGGGCATCAAAACACTACTTCTCCGTCACCTATAGTTGATTCTCCTCCTCCCTTTACCTCATGCGGTGAAAGTACTGATACTAGTAACCGACAGTATAAAAGGAGTAAAAGAAGGAGGAATAGGAAGAAGGCACATAAGCAAGGGGGCACCTATCCAACCTCTACAGGTCTTGTTGGATCTAAGGACTCAACCTATGCAAGTCAAGTTGATATTCACCATCCAGGCTCTGTTGATCATGCTGGTGGGATCCTTCCGACCTTTCCAGGTCATGTCAAATCCAATCACTCAGCCTCTATAGTTCATACTGAGGGCACTCGTTCAACCTCTTTTGTTCAAGTTGAACCTCCACATCCAACCTCTACAAGTCATGTTGGATCCATCCACCTAGTCTCTGTGGTTCATGCTGGGGGCACACACTCAACTGCTGAAACGAATATTGATCCTAACCACTCAGTCTCTGTTGTTCATGTTGGTGGTGCCCATCCAACCTATACAAGTCATGTTGGACCTAGTCTCTCAGCCTCTACAAGTCATGCTGGGGGAAGTCTCTCAGCCTCTATAGTTCATGCTGAAGACAATCCGTCAGCCACTGTGAGTCATGTTGACACTGTTGAAAAGACAACCCATTCAAAACACAAGCCCAAGTTTCCTTGTAAGCTTTGTGAGGGAGACCACCTTACTTATAAATTCCCTTCTATTGCGGAGGTGCGAAGAGTTTGGGTTCATGGTCATCTCATTTTTGAACATTCTAAAGCTTTTCAACAACCAACCTCTCTTAGTGAGGTTGGAATCAGTCACCCGTCCTTTGGTGTTCATGATGGGGGAAAAATCTCATCCTCTGCAGGTCATGTTGAGAGCAAACAGTCATCCACTACTAGTCATGTTGAGACCATTGAGAAAAATGGTTGTTTGAAGTGCAAACTTAAGTTCCTTTGTAAGCTATGTGAGGGAGATCATCTTACTCACTAGTGCCCTGCTATCACAGAGGTGCGAAGAGTGTGGTATGAGACTCAAGAATTTCCTTCTCCTAAACAACCTATAGTTTCTCAACAACCTACTCAACCTTTGGTTGATCAAGTGGTCGAACAAATCTCAAATTTGGTCGATCCCACTCTTCTTTTGGAGAGTGATCCTGATGTGATTGAACTAATGTCATCTTTGGTCAATCCTAGTCTCTCTTCGAAGAGTGACTTTCACGAAGCGGTTGAATTGATTTCAGTATCAATCAATCCCACTCTTCCTTTGGAGAGTGAAGTGTCTACTAGTCACATTTTCTTCACTGCCAGTTCAGAACTTACTGAACAAGGGGGCACAGAACTTGTTTCGGATCAACCTCCACCAAGCTCTCGGATTCCTTCCTTTGATTGGGATAGCCTAGTTGAGCCGTTCCTTCCTTCTAATGCACCTTTCCAGATAAAGGTAAAATGTGAACCATATACGATTGCTCATTGTATTGTTGATGAAGGAGCCTCAGTTAGTATCTTGTCTGCTCGTGCTTGGCGAGGCATGGGATCTCCTAGCCTTGTGTCGACTAATAGTCAGTTAATAGCGTTTGATAGAAGAACTTGTATAGCCTTGGGAACTCTTGCTCAAACACCTATTACTTTGGGTGGGAAGACCGTCTTAGTTGACTTCATGGTGATAGAATACCCCTTGGACTTTAATATGCTCCTTGGACGTGATTATGTCTATGCCATGCAAGCTGTGGTGTCAACATTCTTTCGTGTGATGTACTTTAATCATGGTGAAGAAATTGTCACTATCGATCAGTTGGATTTTCTTGATCCTTCTCCTGACCCAACTAGAGACCAGGTCTTTCCTTTATTGATTCCCAATGTTTCTATAGACACTACCCCGCCACAGGTGAACTATGTGGCCTCATGTCCTTTGTGTTCAATTGCTACTAAGAAGAAGCCTATGTTTTCATGCTTACCTTCTTAGGACTTGGTCCCATCAGTTGACCAGGTGAATCATCCTATACAGACTGTAGAGCCTTCTCTCCACTCTATCAATCCACTTGAAAGTTTAGACATGTGTCCTATCTCGGATGATCTCCTTCCTTTGGATGAAGTATTCCTAGAGTCTTTGATACAGTCTGACCTTCTTTTGGATGTTGGTTTACTTGTGATTAATTCTAACCCTAATTTTCCTAGTAAGCCTGACCTTTCTTCTTATGTTGGTCTGGTTGAGTCTTTGGACTCTCCCTTCGAACAGCGAGTCAGTGATCCTGATGAGTTTAATTTTTCTTATGAATTTTTCAACTCCCGTGATACTGAGTTTGTTCCTGCAGACTCTATCTCCCTTGTTGATTTTTTCTCTCCTTCTGAGGTTGATCTTACTGATTATAAACCCTCGAGACTTGGTGCTATAGAGTCTTCTTCGGTTGATTCTTGCCTTGACTTTACCTTTTATAGAAGATAGCAAAGTCACACTTGTTTCTACCAAAGTGACCTGCATCGGATCTTTTCTTCTGAATATGATCATGATGTTATTATTTATTGGAGACAGGATTTGTAGTTGGTTTCACAATTGTTTACTAGCCTCGCCTTGTTTTTCAAGTCGTAATTGCATGTGCATGTGCCCTGCTTGCACTTATGATCCTGGTGCTGGCTTCCACGCTTTTAGCTCATTGTATAAGCCCTCATATTTGTTCTCATTGTTGCTAAGCCCTGTATCATTTTTCCTTTGCAACTTGACACCCTTTACCCTAAGGAGACGTTCCCCGAGTGTCCTTATCTTTCTCACTTTCCTTGCATTATGCATAGGTCTGTTCCTTGTGCTTGGAACTAGTTTCACCTGCCTATGACACTCGTCTCCTCGCATTTAGAGTATTCTTTCTGATCTCCTTCGAGCTCGTTAAAAACAGTAAGGAGGCCGCGAGTCAACTTTTCCAAACTCGTTAAAAATTCACGGGAAATATTTTTTGTTTCTTTAGGCCCAAGTCTGACTCCTCAAAATAGACTTGACTGTCGAGTAAACTTGTCCATTTAGGCTCGTTAAGAATATGTGAATGGGCATCCACATTGGTGGTAGGTTATCTCTTTCTCGGACCATGTGGAATAATACGAGAAAGGATCCCTCTCTTTTCTTCGGAATTGAGAAGATTATTCTCAGGCATAGGTTTATCACTTTTTCGGTCCTGAGGGACTAAACTTATGGAAAAGGAACCCCTGGTATGAGCTTATTTTTCTCTTTTTTCGTGCTCTGGACCAAAACATGAAAAGGATTTCGAGTGTACTTTATGTCTTTGTCATGCTCGTTAAACCCTAAAGAACAAAGCATCGAGTTTATTATTGTAAGCCCCATTTCTCATAATGAAATGGATCTTTTCGAGTGATCTTGCCTTCCTTCACACTCGTAAAACTTAGGCTATATGCTGCTTTTGAAGAAGCGTTGGGTAGGTGGTAATTTAACCTTTTTCGGACCTTCCTGACTAAGTACGAAAAAGGTGCGCCTTTTCTTCTTCAAAGGTCAAGAGAGTTCTTCTTTGGTTTGTTTTATACTTTTTCGGCCTCAGGAGACTAAATTGGATGAAAAAGGACCCCCCTGGAGTCTTCTTTGGCGTTTTCAGACTCTCTAAACTATGAAAACACCGTCGAGCATGTACTAGTTTGGGCTCGTAAAATCCATGAATCAGTGCTTTATCAAGCATTCTTCTTTCTTTTCTTCGAGCTTTCCAAAAATGAAGATGGTCCCGAGTTTGCTTTCTTGGACTCATTAAACCTTTACAAGAAAGAGGGGAAGGGAAGTTCATTCACATGTTTTTTACATCATGGAAACAAGTCTTGTTTCCTTGAACAAATCACCAGTTTTGATTCTATCAACAGTTGGGTCCTAGTATTTTAACCTTATCCCGATTCAGAGTTTCTTACTCCTCCAGTTGGTCTCTTTCCCAATTATATGGAGAATCTGGCAATGTATCCTACATTGCAGATTTGTTTCATTGGTCCTTTTATGTCAAAAGCTACCTAAGTCACTCTTGTGTCATGCTCATTGTTCAAGGATTAAACCTTTGTCGGCCATTCTGTAGTTGCCTTGACCTTTTGTGTCGGCCATTCCCTGGTATCAGTTCATTACATCATGTCTTCAGTGTTCCTTGTCATGAAATTCAGTACCAATTCCAGATCCAATTAGTCTTTGACTTACCTCGTGTTGGATGATGAAGGATGACTTAATGCCTTCCTTCCAACGGATCTCTTCCTATCGACTGCAACACATCGTGCTCTGCGAATGAGATTTAGAGTTTTATGACAGCACCTTGGGAATTGTTGTCATGAATGGCAATTTCCCTTGCTATTGGGTAGTGGGAATACCTAAATGTCTCATACTCGATGGATTCTTCAAGTGTTTGACTTCAAGTCCTTGTAATCACACTTGTTAGAATGTACTAGGTACCTTGGGGACCATTTTCATTAATGGTGGTTTCCCTCATGTTTGTTAAACGATTCTCATTATTGAACGGTAATCAAACAGTTTCCTCCATGTTCGAATTCAACTCCTTTATTCGCATGGTTACGATTCGTACCTTTTTTGGGCGGTTTGGATTGAAGAACTTGGGCCGACAGTAGCATCATCATTTTTATATTGCCCAAGTTACGCAAGACCTTGTTACACTTTATATGACATTTTGCTGAGACATAGATCCACCTTGTATTTTTGTGGCTATGATCAATTGTTGAGGATGGATCCACCTTGTTCGTTTGTGGCCATGGATCCTTTAGATTTGATATGGTGTCTTTTTGCATATTGAGAGACAATGATAGTTTCATCAGTTATACATATGTTGGATCTGCCTCTATCTTTATGGCGATGTTTTGTATATGGATTTGTATGTCCCAAAGATCAGTTTTTCTGACATTTATCTCTCTTTCAGGTACCTTTGTTCAAGCCTTTCGATCTTGGATTCTCCGCTCTCTCCATACTCAGATGTTTCCTTTATAATGTATTTTGGCTATCGTCTTCCCCTCTAACCTCACACTTTAGGGGGCATCTGTTATAGCTCAAAATGACACATCTCTTCCTGTGACCACTTTCCCATGATTCCATCGCATGTTGACACTTCCATGATGACACTTCATGAAAAGTCACTGAAAGTCACTGAAAAAACACCCAAATTGGAGGACCCATATATTGAGTTTTGTAACTCCATTTGACCTCATCCTTGCACCGTTGGAAAGGTATTTATGTTAGCTAAAACTTTCCGGAAGACACCAAAGTATGAAAATGCCCAAAAATACCCTAAAAATGAATTTTTTGCCTATACACGACTTTCCTTAAGGAAAACCCACGGATGATACGCGAGTTGCCTCTATCATACCCACATATACATAAAGTTGCTCATATACGCGACTTGATGTACTAGTAACCCGCGTGTCCTTTTCGTATACGTGACTGTCCAGTTATGCAACCCATGTAGGCCTTTTAAAAATGTAAAAAAAAACGTAATTTGAATTTCGGGTAGTTTGGGTAGTTATGCAACTGACTCCTTTAGTTGTAACCACTTTGTCTTCGCCCCTAACTCTTCCTTAAGCATATAAATAGAGGTAGGGAGGTCCATGAAGGGGGACTTGAATTTTTGCATTATTATGCTGGAGGAATCGGGACTCTCTTTGCCCACACCTTTTCCCTAGAAGCTTTCTCCTTGTGTTGCAGAGCTTGGAGGATGAGTTCTTTGGAGAAGAGAAGTAGCAGAACTGGATCAAGGTTTCATGAGGTGTCGAACTTGAAGAGAAGGTATACTTGTACTTGTTTTCAAGATTAATAAAGATGTGATGTCCTTCTTCTTCCCAAATCATTGTTCAATGTGTGATTGAATCTCTGTTTATGATCATATAATGATGTTATTCATATCATTAGTTCATGTTTATTTGATTATCATTGTTTTATATGTGGTCATAATGGTTTGAGGAAGGTATAATTCGTTTTACATGTCTCTTGGAGCAAGAGGAGCAAGAAGAGGATTGAAGAAAAAGCTTGGACCAGCCTTCAGTTAGTCAGGTGTGGACCTTTCTCATCTGTGAAACATGCTTGTATTTACTTGTAGAAATATTTGCATCCACCTTTCAACCCCAGTACATTGATGGCCTCTTAAACCCTATCCATAGGATACTTTCCTTTACAACACTCCTACCCATCATATTTAATCTAATTACTTAAATCCCCCACAAAGTGGTCCTTGAAACAAAAAACAACCGACTCCTAATCATGATGGAAAGGTCACCATCCTAACATACTACCTGCGGCCTCATATCCTCGCAAGGAGTCATCATTGGCACGATTTCCTAGTACTAACAGCTTAGGCCTAACAAACTCATGACACAACAAATCCAAGTCGTGACAAGATGTGACCAGTGTGTCACATTTTTGGCTCAATGTCGATGCTCCTGCATCTCCAAGCTATCTATATTCCCTCTAATTCCTTCTTCACTTGGGGAAGCTGAACCTTGTACATTTTTTGCAATGGACCTTTGCACATGGACCATAATTGTGGTGACTGAGCGAATCATCAATCTTGTATCTAGGAAATTAATATCACCTCATATGTATTCATTGTGGGGATCACCAAAAATTACTAGGACACCAAATGGTTTACAATCCTCTTTTACCCAAGGATAAATGCATCTACTATCAAATCCCATGGGTTAAAAACCATTACATATGATGAATATCAAAGTGCATAACTGACATATGTTGACTATCCACCAAGAAAAAATCCTCCTCAGGTATTTTGTAGGATAATGATCTCATGAAAAACCTCATCACGACACAATCACATAAATTCTACAACACTACCTCCCATAGGCATTGTTGAACCTTTGGGTGGTGCTATACCTTCCACCCAAACTCATAAAAGTGGAACTCTTACCACTCAATATCCATCTCTCAACTAGAAATATATAAAATTTGACAAAAAAGATTGAGTTAGTTCATATGCATGGCTCATCAAAGCCCAAAAACTCCAAAAATGCATAATCATGAAACAATAGTCACACAAGGGAACACCATCCCTGTTTCAAACCTTGCATGATCATTAATGCAAACAAACTATCAATTCAATCTCATCATGTGTGGAATACCAAGTCATTTTGTTTCAGGTTATTTATGTGTGGAATAAACAACTAAAAAGTCCCAGCAATTCCATGTCCCCATCATAAATGAGTGCATGAATTTTCTAAACATCCAAAACTATACAATATTCATTCCTTAGCACATGAACAAGAACATGATTTCAAGTCATGGTACACAATCCATTTTGTTTTCATGCATGTGCACATCTATATACAATTACAAACACAGTCTTTAGTCCTAAACAAATAAAACCCAACATACCATGCTACATGCAACTATTGAAGGGACTATCAAAACATCTTGCATGAGTGTGCCTTCAAAATCCATGCAACACTATGGAAACCATTACAAGCTTCTATATGGGTCACTAGATCCCCTAATAAAATTTCTAATTTGTTAAAAATGAAGGGGTGGTCGCCTAAGATTGTATGCATTTATGATGGTGCTAGATAAATATTATATGGTGTTAGAGAGAGGTGATTATGTATTATTTGAAGGAGTTTATGTGTGGAGTCATTATTGAAGAGTGGTCCTTGAAAACAATTAGTGGTTGAGAGGAGCAATAACCATATCCAATGGTGCCAAAAAATATTTTGGTGGAAGGGTGACCTCCAAGGAACCATATTTGGAATAGAAAGCATACGGGGTGTGAGGATGGGCTCCAAGTAACCTATGTTGAGGGTAAATATGTTTTTTCTTTATGGTATATGATCCAAATAGGACCATAATTAATGCCAAGTTGAATATAATCCTTCTAGGTGGGTGTCTAAGAGCTAAAGAGAACTAGAATGAGTGTTAATAATGGGTTTTGTGGGTAGTTATACTTTAAGGAACCTAGTTGTACCTGAATTGTGGTGTTAATAATGGAATCAAATTCATGTGAAAATTAGGCCTTGATCATAGGCTCTAATACTGAATTATGTGGATCACTATTCAAATCTTGCAAGAAAACTCAAAGTTAATACAAAATCAAACACGAGAAGTGAACATGGAAAAATTATTATCCTCAATTCATTTGGAATATTTTTTTTTAAATTGGAAAGGCATCTAATTTATTAATTAACATAGGTGATTTACACTATTCAATAAACTAATTACTCAACCACCTGTACATAGCATAGAGCTAGATGTGAAACTAATTATTCATAAACTAGTGTTTAAACCTTACAAACGTTCCCTCATGGGAGGTGTGTTCATGGTGATTTAAGCTCCTTGGGAAGCATGCCCTCATGTTCCATATCACTCTTTTGGAAAATTTATTCTCAATATTCCCATCACATGTACACTTGATTCATATTTTTCTCAACAACATGCACACTTTCACGATAATCGCTCCTTGTAACCACATTCATGTGAATAATCACAACAAGTTTGGCAATGTTTATGTACATGGTTGTCCCAATGCCAAGAAGTTGGCCCTCATACCAAATGGAATAAACCGTCCCTTTCTAGTGGGAATATTTGATTCATACACAAGATACATTTTCTTTACCTTTCTATCTCATAGAAAAATAACTTCCATTCCCATACTACAAGATTTTTAAAAATAAATCTACACATATATCCTTCTACTCAAATTTTCTAATATTTTCTTCATTTTCAATGTATAATAAAAATTAAAAAAATTACCTCTCAATTTGGTAACCATCCAAGTAATTTTAACTCTTTTGGGGTTTTTAATCTCATCACAATAAAAATACATATTCATGCCTTCTATTCATTCACCCCTTCTACATCTACACATAAAAAAAATATGGCATTTTCATTTCTATTTTGTGTTGCTTCATGTTTTCTACATACGCCACATTGCTATAATCTTCAATTTATATTCCTTTTGGAGACACTATATGATGATACTTTTCTATGGCTTACATCCCCTTCTTCATCTTTTACAATAATTTCACACTTTTTTTTCTTCCAACCATCCTATATTGTTCAATACCTCATTCTTCATAACCTCTACCGAACACTTTCTAGTATTAAAGTTGTATCTCCTCTTACAATGTCTACTTGATTGTGTTGTTGGAGGCATGCTTCTGCATCTCATTTAAGTAACTCTACCCATTGTCACACCTTTCATGGGCTCATCTACAAATCTCTTATTTTATTGTAACTATTGTCTCACATAACCCCTCCTCTTCATAAGGAAATAATTCTACTCATCTCCCCTTTTCACTGGAATGGTCCACACCCCTCAAATTCCGCTTTCTTGGATGTACTGCTCATATAGTAAAGCCACAACCCCTTGTAATATCCGACCACACAATATACTTTATCTAAAATTGTTACAAATAAATTATATTCTAATATGAATAAAGAAACACCATAGTTTGCAATGTAATTCAATTAATATCCCCAAAAAAACATAAATTCACCATAATAATAATAAAAATGGATAACTACATAGTTTTAGAATTCAATTGAAAACAAGTAACACTACCACAACAACAAATTGACATAATATGATAATTCTCTAAACAGATTGGGAAAAATCTTGATCAGCCATTACATTCATATAGCCTATGTCTCATAACGATCCACATTGAACAAACTAAAACAAATAAAAAATAAGTTAAAGCATACCGACGAAAAAGTAAATCCAGTCCTTGATACAAATTAAGACCTTAAAGAACAAGAGTAAGAGCGTGATGCTACTGGTGCATCATATCTATATATATATATATATAGTAATATGCGCATTCCCCTCCCTGATCCCATTTTCTTTTGTTGATATACGTCGGGCTAACCTGATTTTTTTACTGTTTCCACCGCTATCATTTAGCTGCTTTTCTAAGTCGTAACAAGGTAGCCAGTGAACCATTTAATTGAATCCACATCTTTCCCTTTTCAGAGTTTTTATTACGCTTCCATACATCCCAAGCTTTCATTACGTTTCCATACATCTTTGCTCTGTGTTCATGAAAGCCATAACCTACCTTTGTACGAGTAATAAACCAATATGTGTTCTGACCAATGTATTCCCTCTACTGATCCATGTGCCTTTTCCCTACCTGTTGCTTCTTCTCTGTTCGATCTAACTTCATGTTTGTATCCGTGCCATGATCCGAAATTGATCGGGTGAATATCAAATTGACACTTATACCTCACCTTTTATTTGCTTTCCTGCCCCAAACTAAAACAAATCAAAAACAAAATGTTATGTGTTCATTCACAAATTCTACATGTATGATATTGCTCCATAATTTATGAAAAAAATAGTTCATTATATGTAAAATAAAATCAAAATATACAAACATAAAAGCAATTACAAAATAAATACAATAACATACTGGTGAATCTTATTTATTTAAATATTTTTTTAAATAACCAAATAAATATAATTTTGTAATTAATCTTTTTTTATTAAAAGTAAAAATTTATTAATTCAATTAATAATACATTTAAATATTTAAATATTTTTTAAAATAACCAAATAAATATAATTTTGTACTTAATCTTTTTTAGTATAAATTTATTAATTCAATTAATATTACACTAATAAAAGATCAACTAGCCCACACACTTTATTTAAAAAAATAATTTTTTATTTATAAACAAGCATCAAAAGATATCCAATTTTTTCTAATAACTTTTTATTTGGGTTTTAAATTTTTATTTTATAAGGGAATATGGATTTTTTATTATTATTTTTTATTTGTTTTACATTTTTTATTTTTTAAGGAGAAAAATGAAGTATTACTTTTATTTTTGGTACATAAGGTTATGTACATTATGTAACACATCTCCCCCATATTGAGCTGTAAGCACTAGCTACTCTAAATACAATAAAATCACCCTAAATCCAAATCCTAGGTTCTATCAAGGGTCTAGAGAGATCAATCTCTTTAGCTACAAAACCTCTGATGATGCTAGGATAAGAGGTAAATAGCAAAAATGCCTTATCTCCAAAGATTAATAAAGGTCGGGTAGCACTCCATGTCCTGGGTGAAGGGCAGTAATAAGTCAAGGGGTAAAGTTATTTGTTGAATGAAGCTGTTTTCTAGAACCGAGATAAAAGCCAAGTACCCGAGTTGGGTATCCAAGCCCAGGATCCCATGAGCTCAACCGAGTAGCCCCGCTCAGCTATTGCAATGCTTATAGATCTAGGAACACGGACCAATGCTGGAACATCACTGCGTGGAACTACAGCGAGGTTTATTTATTGTCTTTATTTATTTATTTTGCACTAGCTGTTGGCAAGTACTTTGCAGAGGAAATGCATCTATAGAATAGTTGGGCGCAGGGTTGGAATTTCAAATGACGGACACCCCTCAAAATTGCGGGTAACAATCAAAATCTGAAACGTTTTCTGTATTTCCAGCCAGATTTTGACGGGCATTTACCCGTCAAATTCCATCCCTGGTTGGGCCATAAGATTTTATTTATTTATATCAATATTATTATTTATTAATTCCATATCAATATCTTTTATTTATTTATATAAAAAATAAGAGATTTAAAATGGAAACAATATGAATTTTAATTTTAATTTTGTGTAAGTAAACATCTTCCCATACTCCCATACTGAAGTGTGACAAATATTAATATTAAAAAATGATTGAAAAGGTAACCATGCAATTTCTTGCTACCAAACTGAAAATGATGGATAGTGCAACGGTTCACTTTCTTATAACGAATTGAACTTCAAGTGGACTCAGTAAAAGAGTAAAAAAGCTAAATGGTTCGAGCAATGTGCATTGTTTTCAGATTCGTGGACCCAATAAATTGAAAGCTAAAACAGATCCAAAGAAATGTGAATAACTAGCTCAATACTCGGGCCGAGACGAGGAAACCCCATCATGCAATCGGTTTGGTCCATAAAATTAAATAATTTAATGAATGTCCAAAAAAAACAGCATTAATAAATTCAAGAAGCCGAGCAAATGCCGTAACCAGCAAGGAAAACGAAGCCAAGAAAATGCCGTCACCGGCGAGCGAAATTCAAATACGGATGATTAACCGAAGGCCGACCATTCAAGCATACCGCAAATAATGAGCAATCTTACATATTAATACCCATATTAATACATATTAATGAGTTCACTTGTCTACGCGAGAGTTTTCACATCACAAGATAGTATTCATTTCGCGGCAGCGTGGATATACAAGGGCTTTTCTTTTCAAATTACTGTCTGGTTTCAGAGACAGTCATTCGCCATGGGAAAAAATAAACGAAAAGCTCCCGAGAGAAGTTCAGCACGTCTCTCTAAGAAAAGAAACAGAAACAATGAGGCCGTAAAATCCGAGGCCGAAGAGCTAGTGTATCCAAATGATCCGAGGAAGAAGCAAGAAGTACAAGTCAAATCTGAGGCTGAACAACAAGTGCTTCCAGACGATCCGAACGAGCAACAAGAAGATGAAAACGCATTATTGAAAGAGATGCCAAATGATCCGAGGAAGAAGCAAGAAGTAGAAGTCAAATCTGAGGCTGAACAACAAGTGCTTCCAGACGATCCGAACGAGCAACAAGAAGATGAAAACGCATTATTAAAAGAGATGCCAGAGGAAAAGAAAAAGAAACGGAAAAAGAAAAAGCGAGTGCTGTTGACCGTTTGCATTCCAAATGTCCTGGAGCTGCGATGAATTGGCTTTCCCCAAATGACTCAAAAGATTTGTCTGAGATGACAAAAAAGATGGGCTTTGAGAAGGGTGGTCAGACCATTGATTGGTTACTATCAGGGACACCCCACAGTATATCAAGGCTGACGCAAGATTTGGGCTTTCAGAATGTAGAGCAGACGATTGATTGGTTATTTTCAGGAGATTCCAAACGTTTGATCGAAGTAACGAGACAGTTGGGCTTTGCCGAAATTGGACAGACGATGGAATGCTTTCTAGGAATGGCAACGTATGGACCTTTGTTGGAGCTCACCAATGCATTGGGCTTTCAAGATTGCCGTAAAACCATTGAGTGGTTATTGAATGAGGCACAGGACAACATTGCTGCAATAACTCAAAAAGATTTGCTTCACACCCTTCTGTCCCCATTAAGACCTGCCCAGTTGGCCTCCGGCTACTCGTACTCGTCCTCCTTTGACATCCCTTACGGCCAATTTCCAGTGAACCAGGTGGGAGACACAATGTTTTCTTCGAACCCTAGTATGCCAGTGTTTTATACACAGGCCACTCAGACTTCAAATTTTGCAGATTTCAACGAACCGCAGAGCTTCGTGGATCAATCGTTTGGAAATCATGGTGGTGTCCATGATCAGATGATGCTACTAAACCCTAATGCTACTGGCAATCAATTTCATGGTGGTGAGACACAAGGACATCATCATCAATTTCGGATTGTTAAGTCAGAACCCCTGCAACAATTGCAATTCCAAAACGGCACTAGTCGTTGGCCCCAAGAAAATTTGCAGCAGAATCAATTTCAGAATAACAGTAGAGGTCTCGAAGTAGGCTTTCCACGTGCAGAGACTCAACTTTCCAACCGGATGGTTCGACAGGAAGCATCCATGCAGCAATCAATACAGGGTAGAAGTTCGCCAAACTACAATTACCTCATGCAGGGATCAAACAATAACTATATTGACCCGTCTGTTGATGTTAATAGCCATACTCAGGTACCATATCCTCCACAGGATTTAAACCAGGTATATCATAATATGCACAACGATTTTATGCAGAGAAGAATTCAGGAGGAATCTATTGTAGATCAGTTACAGCCTCAATTTTCTACTCAGATGCCATATCCTGCTCAGGATTTAAATCAGGCATATCATAATATGTACAGCAATTCTATGCAGGGAAGAATGCATGCCGGATCTACTGGACACTAGTTACAGCCTGAATTTTCTAGAGATAAGACGCAACCCTTCCAGTAGTGTTGACCTTCGTCAGCGTGATCAAGTGTTTCCAAGCAGCGTGCCGCACCTGGCAGGGATGCTAAAGATGGCGAGCACGACAACAATAATGCTAAAGATGGCGTGATCAAGTGTTTCCAAGCAGCGTGCCGCATCTGGCAGGGATGCCTAATGGAATACAAGTGCACAACAATAGCGCTAAAGATGGCGTGGAAACTAGAGCTATTAATCATCGTGCTTTCATAGACAAAATAGAATCGGTTTCCCGCCAAGTTCGTCGGAAAGAAAACACTTTCACTGAAGTTTGTCAGAAAGAATTTTAGCAGTTCAGTTGCAAGAGTTTGGAAGTTTCAGTCTAGAGTTCACGGAATTTTAGTGACCAATTGAAGTTGGTAGCTGATTGTTTGTTACCTTTTTTCATTATCTATTTATCCATATCCAATATATATTATCCATACATCTACAGTCTGAACATATAGGGGAATTTTAAATAATTTGTTTATATGTGAAATAATTTATGCATGTGAATAAACAAAATTAGTTTGAAAATAGTTTGAGTAATTTGTTGGTTGGACTTGTGTATGGTGCTTTCGTCTTCAATTATAGTAAATATGTAAATCTTATTGTGTCTAACAGTTTGTAGTTCGTACCAATTGTGACTTTTGCTTTGCAATTTTACAACATTTTTGCAAGATAATTTCCCATGAACTCAAAATGTAAATTTGAAACTTACTAGGAAAGTACTTGTTAATGTTGATTAAGTAGTTTCATGTAAATGTTGACTATTTGACAAATAAAACAATGTATTATTCAATTATGCAATAAAATGTAAACATACTAAAAAAACTTAATAAATAAATGTGACTCGTAAGGCCAAAGTTTGAATAAGATGTTAATGATTAAGTATTCCTCTTAATTTAGAGGGAATAAATTTTAAGATAATTTAAAAACATGAAAATACCATTTGTATAATTTAAAAAAAATGTTTTTCCATACTTATAAACAATGCTTTATTATCACAAGCTTATTACTATATTTTCTCAATATGTTTTTTTAATATTCATTTGCAATGAATATGTATTGAAATTTGTTTACTAACTATATTAAGGGAAGGATGCAACTCACTAAAGTTGGTAGGTAGTGTTGCTTTACATTATCATGCTAAAAAATGTAATAGCTACGAGCATAGATGGAGACTAGTCTTAACATACTGCACATGGCTCGATTTCAGTAGAGAGGACACCATATCCATCTACATAGGAACAAAAGAAGATTAACATCATAATATCCACTTGCATGTAACAACATAACATAGAAGAGTATTGATGTGGAATGAAATGCCAACATAAATTTTATAAAAAGGCAATAAGATAGCATTGAAGACATCAAATATATAACACGCACAAGCTAAAGATGGCTCACGCTCATGACATCAATATCATAGTGAAAAAAATTTCGTGTAGGTGACTTACAAACATGAAGGAGGTAAAACTTACATACTTGTTTATCATCTTGAATTGGCTTGAGAAACCTATTCAACGAAAGGTAGAGTTGGGAAAAAATTATTAAACTTCAATGTCTTGAGCACCAAGATACCCTACATTCAAAGTAGTTATTATTAATTAGCTAGTGCGATATCTAATAGAACATTTTATGGACTTAAGGAAATGCATTAATAATTTTCACATACCATTTGAAAAATTACATTACTTGTCTAAAAATTCTTAGAAATGTTCACAAAATATTCAACACATGGAACATTGGTCTCCTCATATTTGGATTCTAAACACATGGGAGTTACCCCAAAAATCTACAAATTGTCTCTTGTTAATTCGTTTATATATATATCGTATCTCCAAGAATAAAGTTTCATGCATGAGGACATATTTCTAGTCCACTTGCACAAACATAAACAAACGTGCATTCGTACTTGCACTAGAATTCAAGTATATAGCAATAACTCTATCATTCATAAAATTTTGGACTAGCAAGTAGTCATCTTGAAAATCACTCTGATACCTTTTGTTTGCCCAAATTTAAATTTCTGATAGTAGACAAAAAATGTAGTACCCCAATTAATTAAATTGAGAACTCAAAATATGTATGCATTCCTACCATAAGCTCATCCATAACTAAAAAATTTAAATCCATGTACAAATATTTAAATAATTTGTAAAATAACTAAGTACAAAACATAAATATAAAGATGTTATTTGATATGAATTTTAATCACATATCATTTTAAGAGAAATTGTAATGTCCCTTTTTGAAATTTTATTAAATGACCATGTTTTTCACTTTTTCCCCTATTTTGGCCTTTGACTAGTTTTGATGTCTACATCTCCAAATTGGTCCAAATGATACCAAACATTCACAGAAGGTATATGACTGATATTAAGGTTTGAATGTGATTTTTAGGGAAGATTTATGACCCTCTAAAGGATTCTACAAAATTGTTAAATATTCTGGTCGAGGTAGGAGTTTTGACTAGTAATTTGGGGTTCTAATTCCCCCAAAATAAATACTGAAAATGGCTTGCCAAATGCACTCAAGCCAACTCGAATTCCTGAATAGAAGCAGGAAACATGTAAATAAAATCAATATGAACTCATATGCATCACCATTCAACTTTTAATGTTTGTTAAAACTCCCTTAAATCAGATGGAAAAAGACCAGTTTCAACCTTGGGGGAAATGATAGGAAAACTTCTCCAAATGCTATGAAAATCAGAAAAATAAATCCAAATGCTAAAGTATTGAACATTAAAATCATATAATCCATAAATAATAGTCCACTCATCCATAATTCATAAGTAGTTTACTTATCCATTCAAATCTATCAACATTATATTGGTTCACAACAAGGTAGTGGGGAAATGTCATTGTTTCTTCATTGTTTAACATTTATACATGAAATATTTTGGGTATTTCGACCTGAGAGTCTTCTGGTAGAAATAAAAGTCCATTCATCCATAAACCATCATTATTTTACTTATCCATTCCAATCCATCAACATTACATTGGTTCACAATAAGATAGTGGGGAAATAACACTATTTCTTCATTGATTAACATTTTTATAAGAAATATTTCAGTATTTTGACCTAAGATCTTCTGAACTTGAATTACAAAGAATTTAAATCAGAAAATAAAATAATGGGGCATTAGAAGGTTCCCCAAAGAGATCAATATCTCACCCAAAGCGCTATCCCTCCATGAGCAAAAATATGCATTAAAAATTGGAAATGTTTAAGAGAAAGTGTTGCAATTGAAGGTACCATGAGCTGCCCTATAGATTACACCTGAAGATACAAATCCATTAAGTCTCCATGAAATATCTGACTAGAATTTCCAAACACCAACTTGGATGGGAATCTTTCACCCTCGAAATTGGCTAAGGCAAGAAACTAGTCATCCACTAGCTCTCTCAATTCACAAATGCAATTTTCTCAAATGATCAAAAGATCTTCTCTTGGTTGATACTATATTTTATAAACATCCTTGGCCTTTTGAGGTTACCAATCCATCCACAAACTCAATCCAATTCGAATTTGGGTGTGTGCTCATGATTTTCCATGTGTCCTCCCTTTCCTAGGCTTCCATCTTCACCCAATTTGATTAGCAACCCATTGAGCTTACCCAACTCACATGAGAACCATCTTGGATTCTCTATTTCAACCTAACATGTTAGATATATCATATGTCAGCCTTTAGATCTGATTTGTGTCATAGGTATCACAACATCTTCATCATTGTTGTCATAGAGCTAGGGAATCTAATCAAAATGTCTCACCAGCTCCAAAATGACTCTTCCTCTGCCATGTAAGTTAAATTTCCTTCCAAATTCGACTTGTTATGCATATGGACAAGTTTATTAGACTTCTAACCCATCCAAGAACATTTAGGCTTCATATGGATTCGAAATTGCAAGAGGAGGATGCCATGTGGCACATAAATTCTAGCTTGTGTGGGCCCCATAATCTCCATGTATCTCCATTCTCCATTTCCACTTCAATTTTCTCTTGTATTTATTTAATAATCTTCGTTATTAAATATTTATTCCATTCTAATTTATGAATATCATTTATTGTCCCCCTTATTCCAAATCCTAAAGATTCCACCCCCAACCTAGGAAACTAGTAATTTTCTTCCTTGGCAATTCTTTGACCCTTAGCGTTAATTTGACAAAATATCATGAATATGGAAAGTGTGATTAGGTCATTGTGACCCAATGAAAAATTTGGGACATGACAAATGCTCCCTTCCCAATATTGCTTGTCCTCAAGCAATTTCAAACATGGGTGTTGTAGAAAGTGCTTTCTGTATGATTTTTTGAAGTTGCCACTGAGTTTCCCAACTTTGAGTCTTTGAGATTTCATGAAGATTTTAGAGAGGAACCACCATGCCTGTTGTTGCACTACTCTGATTAAAATCACTTTATCAAGTGGGGAATCCATCTCCCATTCTGCTTGTTTCCCAAAAAATTTGAAATCAATGGGACTAAAAAGTATCCAAGGGTCCCATTGCTTGTATTGCATTGCAACAATTAAGAGTGTTATCCAACCCATACCATTAGGAAATAGGGTGTGTGCAAGAAGCTGAGGGACCTTTTATATGCAATTTTGCTTTTAGGAAACACACTCATGATACATAAAAATACAACATGCTCATGTTATTTAATGCTTGGTTTGGTTAAGCTCGAGCCTAACATGTCATATACCACGTAGGTTAGGCTAAGAAAAACGCGCACGCATTTTATAGTTACAAAATACGTATGCATTATGGAGAAGAAAAATGTGCACGCATTATGGAAAAAAAAAAGCGCAAGTGTTTTGGAGAAGCAAAACATGCACACATTTTAGAGAAGCAAAACACGCACGCGTTATGCAGAACCAAAAAAATTGTTTTAGTGCATGGCTAGGGAAATGAATAAAAACAATAGTTTACATCATCAAAACTTAGGACCTCTAGTAATATTTTAGCATCATCAAGAACAACATCTCAAACAACCATGCCTAACCTCCCAATAGCATAATTTTTCTTTATGTTGTAATATGGATACCATTAGGATGTTTTAAGAACTAAGTATGGGTCATAGTCCCTTGACCATGCTTGAGGGAGGAAAATCAAGACTTATGTCCTAAAGGTATTTTTTAAGGCTTGAGGTGCATGAACAAGGCATCAAACCTACACATAGGACCTTCACATGTGATATTTTCCATCTAAGAGAGAATATGCAGTACATTAGAATTCTCTTAGCACTAGAAACATATCCGTAGATATGGTTGACGGAGTAAACCTAGTCCTTATAACCTAAAGGAATCCTATAGACATACATGGCCAAGAGACATGTTTGAGGGAATATTCTCATTCCTTAGGCCATAATGCAATATTTGAGGCACCCATGTTAATGAACAATTCCTTGAAGCATGACAGATGACCTACTCAAGGTATGCTTGGTCTCTAAGAAAATATCATTAGAGGAAATTTGGGGTCTAAAATCGGCCTTATAAGAAAATGTGCCAAAATAAGTTTTTGTGAGTTGGAATTCAAGAACCAATAGAATTTCAATAAAATAAGTCAACCATAATGGTTGAATTGACATATTTGTCATTAAAAAAAACTACTTTTTTTATTCGTATTTTCGACATATCTCATTGTGTTTTTACTCAAATTTCGATCGGGAGAGCTCGTTGGATGCAGAATTTGATTCCGCATCCAATGAGTACTCACACTTTATACTTTTGACGGACCTCGCTACCCCAAAAACAAGAAATACCTGAAAAAATGTGATGATGACATCATCATCACATTTTTCAGGTATTTCTTGTTTTTGGGGTAGAGGGGTCCGTCAAAAGTATGCAGTGTGGGTACTCATTGGATGCAGAATCAAATTCCACATCCAACTATCTCTCCCGATCGAAATTTGAGTAAAAACACAGGGAGATATGTCGAAAATACGAACACAAAAAGTAGTTTTTTTCTTTCTTCCTCCAAAATTAATCAATATTATTTTATTATTTTAACTATTATTTTATTATTTTATTATTTTCCTTAGGAGGCCCATTTTAGACCCCAAAATTCCTCTAATGGCACATGCCTTTAACAGGTTTTGAGCATTAGATATGGGTATTAAGGCCTCAACATGGTCAAGAAAGCAAATGCAAGACTCGATCCCTAAATAATATTTCTAACATATATGGCTACACATGTGCCATACTCACTATCCCTATATGCCTTACTCGTTGGTCGTCCGTGCCTTGGCATTTCCATCTCTCTTTATCTATATGTGTAAGTGTGTGCGCCTTTCCCCCTTCTCTCTCTAACAACCTCCCTCCCTCTCTCTCTCTCTCTATCTCTATGCATGAGCGTGTGTTTCCTTCCTTCACTCCACATCTCTCAAAACCTCTCTCCACCTTATTTATACCTCCCTCACTATCCCTCCCTACATCGGTATCTCTTTATTGTCTCCCCCCTCTCTCCCACCCAATATCTCTCTCTCTCTCTCTCTCTCGATATCTATATGTGTTGTGTGTGTCTGTTTGTTTGTTTGTGTCCCTCCCTCATTCCCCCTCTCTCATAAAATCTCTCCACCTTCACTATAACTCCCTTGCGTCCCTTCCTCCACCACACTCTCTCTCTATCACTCACCCCTCCCCCCTCTCTCTCTTTGTGTGTGTGTGTGTGTGTCCTTCCCCATTCTCTCTCTCTCTCTATCTTTGTGTGTGTGTCACTCCCTCACCCCCTCTCTCATAGTCTCTCTCCACCTTCTATATACCTACCTCACTATCCATCCTTACATATCAATCTCTCTATCATTCACTCCCCTCCCTCTTTTTTGCTCACCCATCCCTCCCTCTCTCTCTCTCTCTCTCTCTCTCTCTCTCTCTCTCCCTCACTTCCCATATCTCATAATTTGTCCCCACCTTCTATATACCCCTCCCACTATCCTTTCCTCCATCACTCTCTCTCTCTCTCTCTATTTATCACCCTTCCCCCTCTCCCTTTGTCGCTCATGCATCCCCCTCTCTTCCACATAATCTGTGTGTGTGTGTGTGTGTCTCTGGTTCTCTCACAAACCCCCCTATCTCTCCCTCTCTCTCCTCCTTCTATTTACCTCCCTCTATCAATGTCTCACTCCCTTCTCCATTAATTACTATCCCTCCATGGAATTATTCATCTACCTATCCTCTCCCTCTCTCACTCTCAACTTGTATCCCTCCCTCCCTATCACTTTTCACCCTCTTTCTCTCTTTCACAACCTCCTTCTCTCTCCATCCCCAACCCTCCACCCTCTGTCTTAGAAACCATCTCTCTCTCTCTCTCTCTCTCTCTCTCTCTCTCTCTCTCTCTCTCTCTATGTGTGTGTGTGTGTGAACTTGCCCCCTTTCTCTCCTTGTATCTATCCCCTCGCCCTTGCCTCACATGCACACACCTTCTATCGCTCCCTCACTATCTCTTTCCTTCACACTATCTCCATCCCTCCCTCATGCCCCCTCCTCCCTCTCTATCTTATTCTCTCTCACAATCTCTCCACATCATTCTCTCTCTCTCTCTCTCTTGGTTTCTCTCTCCTCTTATATTTCCCTCCTCTATGTTTTCAACTTATCCCTTCTCCTCAAACCCCTACCTAATTATGACCCCTATTATCTGTTTTATCACATCTTATTCCCATCTCTTCAATTTCCCACTCATTTCCTCTCTCCTCAAACACATCCTATTCCTCCTCTAATACTTCATATCCACCTTTCCAATCACTAGTCCTCTATCTCATCAACACATCACCCACTTCCTCCCCTCTACCTTATCCCCCTTCACCACTCAAGTCTCGTCTACCTCTTCTAACCCTATACGTCTTCAACACCTCTTATCCTCCTAATAATTCTCTCAATCCCCACTGTGCTTCACCTTTGTAACTAATAATGTTCTCATTCCATTCATCTTTCTCCACTTGATATTACAATATCCTCATAGGAACTTGACCCTTCCCCACCCCCTCTCAAATATTAACCATACTCACTCGAACTTACAACATCCTCCTAGGACCTTGACCCTTCTCCACCCCCTCTTAACTATTAGCCACCCCCACTTGAATTTCCAACATCTTCCTAGGCCCTAGACCCTTCCCCACCCACTCTCAACTATTAACGATTCCCACCTAAACTTCCAACATTCAAATAGGCCCTTAACCCTTCGACACCCCCTCTAAACTATTATCCATACATTTGATATATTGCATATAGTGCTAGATTTTTAGGTCTAAAAAACATGTGCGTGTTATGGAAGTACATAACGTGCACATGTTTTGTTGTTCTATAACATACACATGTTTTGTAGTTCTATAACGCGAGCACATTTTGTACTTCTATAAAGTGCACACGTTTTCCAATTCTATAAGGACGGGAAATGTAATTTGAATTTAAACATGCCAATTCACTTGCTCGCATGTCACCAATAGTCCTATGTGTATGGTTTGGAATTTGCTTCGGTAATACCAAACTTGTGCTATGGTATATGATAAACCATAGCTAATTGACCATTTCTTCTAGTTTTTGAAGAAGTCCTTGTTTACGCACTCATTACAGTATGCTACACATAATCATTTTTGATGAAATATTAAACATAAATAGTTTTTGTTTTTTTCTTTTTTCTTTTTTCTTTTTTCTTTTTTTTCTGTACATTCTAAATATGTAATTTATATTAAAACATATTATATTTTCTTATTTTTTTCAATTTTTACTGTGTCCTAACTCCTTAAATAAAAAAACATGTTGTTAGTTTTTTTTCGACAACTTTTTCAATTCGTAATCGTTTTAAAAATAAATTATACGGTGCACTAGAAGACAATGACCTCTACATTCTATAAAAAACCCATTTGGTGATTATTTCATTAAGACTTTCAGAGGCCACACCATTTTCGAGGAATGATCACTTAGATAATTATAAAAAAAAATTACTAATTTTATTTTCTAAAAGTAGTGTGGCACTAGTGCTATATGTTCTCTACATTCCTGCAAATGTTTGTATCTCGAAAGCATCATTTAGGACCTCAAAGGCTGCACCCACAAAATCATATACCTTATCATTTGCCTAAAAAATTTCAAGTGCCTATTAGAAAAAATGAAACTTGATATAGTTTAAAAAATTTTCAATACGTAAACCTTATATATTTGGAAACATGATTCAATTTCCTACATTTAAAATTTTTTACTCAAATCAAGATAGTTTGTGTAAGTATCTCAAAAAATACAATTAAGTTTAGGGATGCCTGATTTTTTAGTTTTATATTGCATCTATTTCCAAAAGTGACCCTAACTATCTTGCACTCACCCAAGAGAGTTCCAAGATCCCGTTTTCTTGTATGCATTCTTCCAAACATCATGAGTACATAATATATATCATCAAAGTACATAACAACATAATAAAAATGTACATCAAAGAGGTGCCTCATCAAAAAATCATGAAAGTGCTTATACCTCCAAGTAAGTAGACCACCATTTGCCAAGTGCATACAAGCTTCAATTGACCAATCAAATATGCTCCAAGGACATAGGTTAGGATCCCATGTCCCATAATGATGATCCAAAAGGATGTGATATGCATCAAAATATTAATCCATGTATCGTTTCATCTAAGAAGTGAATCAATAATCTCCACTAAAATATGAACCAAATAATGAGAAAAAAAAGCAAGAAGACTTCAAATGACTCAAAGAATTCTCACACGTACATCCATGAATGAGATAATCATAAATATATAACAAAGTATGTGGCTGGAAACAAAAAAATTTCTCCAATCATAAATATATTCACCCCAGTGTTGGATGAAGTTCCTCCGGCATCAAATGAATCAAGTGTTGAACAAGAAAGACAATGAGTCGTCAAGTGACTTAAATTCATATCATAGGTGCATCCATGTAGATCTGCATCATCATAAAGTAACAAAGGATACTGCTGCAAATGTAAATAAGAATGGGCTCCAACCATGTCATCATAAAAAGTAAATCTAGGAGTTCCATACTCTTCATGTGGAACAAACAAAAAGGACCCTTTCACCCATATGTCATTGAGGCTTATGCTGCAAAACATGGAATTGTAGGATGTAAGAGAATGAACTAACTCACTCGAATGATAAAAAAGTGAATAAGTTTCATCATGGGGAGGATCCATATTAGTAGTATTATGGAGCTCCTTCAATAGTGTGAAACCTTTGTCATAGATTGGTTCCAATTTAGAGAAATCATGCTCTTCTTTAAAAATTGCATAACCTTCATCAAGAGACCATTCAAGTTCCTCTTCCACCACATCAATTGTTTGGATCTCTTCAAGTTCATCTTCAAACACATCAAGAACATTCAAATTTCTACATTTACCACATGTCATAAGAATCCTCCAAGCAATATACGATATGACAATCTAAAACATGGGAGGAAGAACACGTATCTTACAGCCTCTCTAGGAGTTGCTCATTTTGAATTTGGAGATTATGAAGATCCTCATTATTATTCAAGTATGCTTCATGTAAACATTCATTTATATCAACCAAATCGTTTCTATCAAAAAACAAAGATATCAAATTACCTTCAATGTTGCACATTTCTCTTTGAATCTTCTCCATGTCTTCAAGGAAGGATGGATCCTCCAATGAAGAAATTTTCCAACAAGAATTTGACACCAATTCTTTAGTGTCATGTAGTATTCTAAGGGCTTCTTGGATATTATTTTCATACATATTTAAGGACCCTTACAAAAAATGAGGTTGTTGCAAATGAACCTCCTCATCTTCTTCCTTCTTGCTTGGACCAACTTCAGGAAGCTCCAGTAATGATGGGGAGGTTGATCTTGTTTCTTCTTCAAACGCTACAAGCTCTTCATTTCCATGTTTACTAGAAATTTGTATTGCAACGAAATTTTGAAATCTTATCTCTGTGTCACCAACATAGAGTTGTGAGCACCTATCAGTAGGTACTCCTTCATAGTTCAAGCATCCATGAGTAGATGCTTTTTGTTTCATTGACAAGGTATAATGTGTATCGAAATGATCTTCAACATTTTCAATAGCAACTTATTCATACTCATGTGATGTCTCTTAATATTTTTCAGAGTCACTTGGGAGTGAATTTCTATCCTCTTCATGTACTACTTCTTCTACTTCACCTATTTCAGAACCAGGTGGTTCATGGGTCTCCTCATTTTGCTCCTTCAAGCAAGCTGATTCAGTTTTGCCCTTGGTTTTATTAAGATCAATATATTTTCTCCAACATTGGATAGCCAAAAATTTGAATCCTTTCACAATATTCTTGGTCATGTCTTCAAAGACAGGTTCCATGATTTTTATTTGCTCCTCACCATCATACAAGGTTCCCTTTTCATCCCTAGTCTTAGTTTCCTCTTCAAAAAAATCACTTTTGGGTTTCAATATCTAATGGTGGTGCCTGACTTCTTCTCCTAGTAAATATTAGACCACATCAGGTGCCAACATCATGCTCTGATATCATTGTAATGTCCCTTTTTGAAATTTTATTAAATGACCAATTTTTTCACTTGTTTAAATCCCTATTTTGGCCTTTGATTAGTTTTGATGTCCAGGTCTCCAAATGGGTCCAATGCTCCCAAATATTCATAGAAGGTATATGAATGATATTAAGGTTTGAATTTTTTTTTTCAGGGAATCTTTATGAACCTCTAAAGGATTCTGTAAACTTGTTTAAGATTCTAGTCGAGGTAGGAGTTTTGACTAGTGATTTGGGGTTCTAATTCCCCCATAATGAATACTCAAAATGGATTCCCAAATGCGCTCAATAAAACTCAAATTTATTAATGGAAGCAAGGGACATGTAAAGGAAATCAATATGAACTCATATGCATTAGCATTCAAATTTTAATGTCTTCTATAACTCCCTCAAATCAGATTCAAAAATACTAGTTTCAACCTTGGGGGAAATAATAAGAAAACTTCTCCAAATGCTTTGAAACTCAACAAAATAACTCCAAATGATTACGTAATGAACATTAAAATCATATAATCCATCAATAAAATTCCATTCATCCATAAACTAGATCAGTATTTTAATTATCCATTCAAATCTATCAACATTATATTGGTTCACAACAAGGTAGCGGGGAATGGAATTGTTTCTTCATTGTTTAACATTTATACCTGAAATATTTTGGGTATTTCGACCTGAGAGTCTTATAAAATTTAAATACAAAAATAAAAGTTGATTCATCCATAAACCATCAATATTTTACTTATCCATTAGAATCCATCAACATTACATTGGTTCACAACAAGATAGTGGGGAAATGACACTATTTCATTGTTGATTAACACTTTTACAAGAAATATTTAAGTATTTCGACTTGAGAGTCTTCTGAACTTGAAATACATATAATTTACTTCATAACATAAAATAATGGGGAATTAGAAGCTTCCTTAAAGAGATCAATAGCGCACCCAAAGCGCAATCCCTCCACGAGCAAAATTAAGCAATAAATAATGGAAATGGTTGAGAGAAAGTGTTGCAATAGAAGGGACCACAATATTCCCTATAGATTACACCTGCAAATACAAATCAGTTAAATATCCATGAAATACCTGAGTGGCCTTTCCAAAAACCAACTTGGATGGGAATATTTAACCCTCGAAATCGGCTAAGGCAAGAAACTAGTCATCCACTAGCTCTCTCAATTCACAAATGCATTTTTTTCAAATGATCAAAATATCTTATCTAAGTTGATTCCTGTATTTTATAAAACTCCTTATTCTTCTAATTTTACCAATCCATCCACAAACTCAACCCGATTTTAATTTGGGTGTGTGTTCATGATTTGGCATATGTCTTCCCTTTCCTAGCCTTCAATCTTCCCCCAATTTGAGTAGGAACCCATTGACCTTCTCCAAATCACATGAGAACCCTCTTGGATTCTCTATTTCGACCTGAAATTTTAGATATGTCATATTTCACCCTTCATATATTATTTTTTTCATAGGTGTCATAACATATTCATCATTCATGTCATAGAGCTACGGAATCTATTCCAAGTGTCTCACTAGCTCCACAATGACTCTTCATATTCCATGTGAGTTACATTTCCTTCCAATTCAACCTATGATGCCTATGGCCAAGTGTATTAACCTTATAACTCATCCAAGAACATTTAGGATTCCTATCGATTCGAAATAGAGGAGGATGCCACGTGGCACATAAATTCTAGCTTATGTGGGCCCCATAGTATCCATGTGTCTCCATGCTCCATTTCACTTCAATTTTATCTTATATTTATTTAATAAGATTCATTATTAAATATTTATTCCATTCTAATGTCTGAACATCATTTATTGTCCCCCTTATTCCAAATCCCAAATCTTCCACCCCCAACCTAGGAAACTAGTAATTTTCCTCCTTGGCAATTATTTGACCTCTAGCATCAATTTGAAAAAATATCATTAATATGGAAAATGTGATTAGGCCATTGTGACCCAATCCAAAATTTGGGACATGATAGAAATAAGATTCCAATTAGATACAAATAAAGGAAGTTCCTCCCAACCTTACGCTCTATGTCCCACCGAATATCTCTATGATAGAGGCCACCATTGATATGAGACTATCATTCCACAAGGGTGAAGTGCCTAACGTTTCACTCTTAGTCCTCCTACTCATCACATAACCCATAAACTCCTAGGTTACAAAAATCATGTTTATGGCTAACGTAATCAACAAAAACTTTGTCCCCTCTGCTTACACAACATAAATATGGGGATCCCCTTCTTTTAAAGTAGCTCCAACACATGTTGACCAAGAAATGTTGCTTCTAGGATTTAAGGGATTCTTAGATATAGGACAAATAGTCATTCACAATAACACTATAATCATTAATATTAATCTACTGGAAATGGCATAACCTTCCATGAATGTACAAATTTTTATTTCTTGATATTGTAGTCCTTTCCTACTTTTAATTAGTTGTATCGTCAAGCATCATGAATTAATAATTCCATATTCCATTTCCGAACATTATATATACATGTCCATAGCTCTTCATGTGGTCATCACAAGGATCACATGTTTTCCCCATAAATCCCAGAACTTAGGATAATAATACGTAAAGGTTACTAATAAAATATAATAATCATGGGTTTGGGGACCTTGGGATATATGACTAGATAAGGTTTATAGTCATGGTCTAAGGTATTATGTTAATAACTCAATAAACATCTCTTCCCTTAGACTGCTTTCACTTCCCCCACATATGGAATCATAGCCCCAACTCTTTTTCCCTTTTCATTTGCATTCATCAGGGATTTGAACGTCAATCATTACAATGTAATTGGTCATCTTCCTATACCATATATGTCCAACTTCTAGGAACTTTGTTATTACTCAAACATTTACATTATGGGGTAAAAAATAAGGTGTTACTTGGACAAAGTCTAGGGAAATACTTAATAATCAAGTTTACCACAAAATTATCATAATGTGGTTTATGCTAACTTGACGAGACATGTACTTTGGAGGCATACAATTAAGGACCTGCAATGAGTTCCATGCTCTTAATTATTTGTATCCACTTATGATATTTTGCAGACAAACTAGATCTAATGCATGGTACAAGTTTAGTCCCTTAATTCCACAGTCATCAAAGAATTTGAATGCGCACTAAACACACTTCAAATAGTGATGATGTGTTTTAATAAAAAATTTCATTCCATCAAGATAGGGGCATCAATTTTCAAGTTCATGAAGGATGGCCATATCTCTTTCTTATATAAGGTTTTACCTAAATTCCAATCACACAAATATTTATGAGTGAAAGCCGAGAGTTTCTCTTCATTCATGAGTACTACTCCGAGACTGTGGCTCATTGCATCACATTCCAGTAAAATAGTATTTGTGAAATCAAGTTTTGCTAGGGTTGGAATGGTACACATATATTCTATTAAATATGATAAGACATTATTTGTGGCATCAATCCAAATAAAATATTTTTTTAGTAGGGTTGTTAATTGGGCAACAATCTTCTCATTATTATATAGTATAAAATTTCTATTGTAACCTATGAACCTTATAAAGTCACATAAGGTTTTAAGTGTTTTAGGTTGTGGTAAATCCTCATAGACTCAATTTGCTTGGAATCCACTAGCACCCCTTGTTGACAAATAATGTTTCCTAAGTATTTCAACTTGGAAGTGTAATCAAGGAGAAATAATTGATTATACTCAAGTAGTTGTAATTCTTTGTCAACATGTTCCACATGTGGCTACAAATTTTCACTATAGATAAAGATATCCTCATATAATACTAAAAAAAATTGTTATAGAAAGGGTCTAAATATCTTGTTCATGAGCCTCTAGAAGGTGGATGGGACAATGAAAATTCCAAATGGCATCACTAAAAACACATAATTCCCTTCATAATTGCGGAAAGCAATATCGACGATGTTATTCTCCATCATTTTGATTTGATGGTATCTACATAACATTTTAAGCTTGGTGAAGAATATAGAACCATGAATACCATACAAAAGACCATCAATAACTATAATTAGGAATTTGTTCTTTATTGTCAACTTATTGAGAGCATGGAGCTCTTGTCATATGTGCCATGCACCTTCCTTTTTTAGGGCCATGACCACTTATGATGAATAAGTGTTAGTACTAGGAATACCATGATAATGGTCTCCTTGTCAGGGGGAAAACAACTAGTTGGCATCTAAAATACCTTATGATGTTCGTTCCATGGAAAATTTTAAGGATCCATAATTTTTTTAAGTGTACAAACCCTGGCAAATCTTAATGATTCTTAATTTTTCAACCATAAAATGTTGAGTGATACTTTTCTAAAAGGATTCAAATTTCTAAGGATATTATATATTTTTTGGAAAATTTTGCAGAGTTTTAGAGTAAAATATTTTATCCCATGTAATTTGGGAGAACCAATTTACAAAAAAATGGAGATTGGCAATTTTGTTTCTATAAAAAATGGTCAAAATTAACCCATGGGATAAATTTTTCTCCTAAAATATTCCTTGGTTTGTTAAAAAATTTATGCAAATCAAGGCGAGTTTCTTGTGTGGAATCTTCCAAAACCCATATGGCATTGAATTGGGAAATAATACCATAGTGGCCTTTCTTTAATAATTTCTCCATATGATGAAATCTTATGATTTCAGACAATCCTAATCGAATCCCTTTGAGGGTGTGTGTACGAACCTATTTAGTAAGTATCATGTATAATTCCTTGAAATTCATGGTTATTGGTCCCAAGTTCAATATACATTCGATCCCAAAAACTATATCACAACCATCGATAATTATTGTGAACATATGATTTTTGATGTTATTGTCCCTTGGATGGAGTCTCACATTTTCACATCAGTCACTACATTTCAACATATCTCAATTGGATATAATAATTTGAAATTTTTTCACTAGGCGGACATAATGATGGAATTCTAAATACACATGGTTGTGACTCAATTTGTGAGTGTAGTTGTTGTCAAATAGAAAAAATCACTTATTAGTGATTGATGTAGTCAAGAAGTTGTAGGGTTTGAGGAGAAATTTTTTATATGTATTGATCAACTCCCATTATTTGATCCTTGATTACCATTTTTTTTTTACATTGTTACAAGCATGGGTATTCCTTCCTCATCCATATACATGTATGAGATTATGTGTACCTTGTCCATTTTTTAGAATAAATAAAAGCAAAAATCCACCATAGTTCGAACGAGGAAAATCCACTCCTCCATGGTCCTCTCCAGTCTCTCCACTATTGTCACCATTCTCCCTTGATCCTATGACATCTATCGACGATGCGATTATCTCACGCACTCACACATCAGGGGGGAATCTGTTAACACTAAAAATTGTTCACCTAGCTCTCTGTGGTCTAAAATATAATCATACATCATAATACCACCATTATTTCCTTGATTTTGACCTTCATAGTTGTTTTTCCACTAAATATGGTCCAAAACATCATTATTCCTTCCCCATAAATGAAGGGAAGATGAGCATTTATTGTGATTTATTTCCACTCTCTTTGAAAAGGACCAAAATACCCTAAAAATGAGACTGGGTCAAAAATACCATACATAAATACCATGAACAATAATACCATGGGTAAAAACCCCTTGGGCCATCCTATAAATAGATTGTGAAGGACTCCCCCAAAACACTTTTTCCATTTTCTCTTAGTCGAACGATACACTTTTATCCATTATTCCCATATTTTTCCATGCCATTCCCCATGGTGTATGTTGAGATTTTTTCATACCCATTTGGATCCATTCCCCATCCAAAAACTATCTGTGGAAGAGACTGGAGACGGAAACCATGGAGATGTTGGATCATTTCCTAGGATAGATAGAGTGGCCCAGCCTCAAAAGAAAGGCGGATTGATTGTTATTTCTTGCATTTGTTAGTATTACATGTTTAAAAAACCTTAAAATTTTTTTATTTTTATTTTTATTTCTTGTTATTATTGTTGAACTCTACCCTATGATCAACATTATATAGGTTTTGTGCTTTTGCGTGTAGTTGGGGAGAAATACTCACTACAATAGTCACATAAGGGAACACCATGCTTGTTTCAAACCTTGCATGATCATCAATGCAAATAAACTAGAAATTCAACGTCATTATGTGTGGAAGACCAAGCCATTTTGTTTTGGGTTATTTATATGTGGAATAAACAACTAAAAAGTCACACCAATTCCATGTCCCCATCATCAATGAGTGCTTGGATTTTCTACACATTCAAAACCATGGAATCTTCATTCCTTAGCATGACCAAGAAGATGATTTCAGGTCATGATACAAAATCCATTTTGTTTTCATGCATGTGAACATCTATATACACTTTCAAACACATTCTTTAGTCATAAACAAATAAAACCCAACATGCCATGCTACATGAAACTATTGAAGGGACTATCACAACATTTTTCATTAGTGTCCCTTCAAAATCCATACAACACTATGGAAACCCTTGCAAGCTTCTCTATGGGTCACTAGATCCCTTAAGGAAATTTCTAACTTGTTAAAAATGAAGGGGAGGTCTGCTAAGCCTATATTGCATTTATGATGGTTCTAGCTAGATATTATACGATGTTAGAGACAGGTGACTATGTATTATTT